>SCLH01002174.1:205577-223841 GCA_004367855.1 Oikopleura vanhoeffeni | reverse complement strand
AAAATTCAACTCTTCAACTTGATCATAAAGGAAAAATTGAAGGTTTATCTTATAAGAGTTTTCTGTAAACAACGTTCAAAGTATAGCCTCCTGAAAGGCTATTATGCCTCGGCGGAACTTTTTTTAATATGCTTCGGAGGGTTAAGGGTCCTTTACATTTCATCCTTCCATGAAAATCTCAGGGAATTGTAATTAGCTCGTAAGGAATTATTTATTAGATTTTTCGGGTTCTTTTCAAAAAAAATTTGTTCCTGACTTTGATGCTGAATTATAATGTTATTCCATTTATCTGCAACAGTTGATAGCTTCCTGTGGATCAAAATAAGTTCTGAATGCTTCGAAATCGTAGTAAGCAAAGTTGACATAATTCTTGGTTTAGCTTTTGAGAGTTCAAAATATAAATATCAAACTGGTACACTTAAAGTGTTATACTTTCTTCAGGTCGGTAGGTGTACCAGTTAAGGAGCGAAGACTGTATATTTTTTTGCAGGGTAAATTTCAAATTCTGAGTTTCAAGTTTAAGGGAGTGGGTGTCGCTGATTAGGCTGGTTTTTGAAGTTTTTCGGAACGGTTTCTCGCTTATCTCGCTAAGGTGGTATAAAAAAAGTAACCGAACTTGAATAACAAGCCTACCAGATCTATTCAACACTGATTATAATCTGATACAATACAACCTACGCCTACACTGGACCCTTGAACAAGCCTCCCAAAAAACACTGAAAAACTATATCCTCCTACAATTTTCATCACTTTTCATCCGAAAGAGCAATATCAACAATAAACTAATGGTCTTTTTGCATTTTTTTTCAGTTAAAAACAAAATTTTGAAAAACGGGCTTTAGTTTATTGTTGATATTGCTCTTCCATTGTAGGAAGAGATAGCTTTTTAGTGTTTTTTTGAAAGGCTTATTCAAGGTTAGTGCGTGGGCGTGAGTTGAATTGTATCAGATTACAATTAGTGTTAAAATTATCTTCTAGACGTTGTTGCCAATAGTTCTGTGGAATCAGTATACAAGTATGAAGAATACTTAACCTTGTTTTAGTCTTATTGGTTTACATTATGATTATAATAAATCTTATTGGTTTACGATCCGTAAATTATGGACCGTTTTCTATTGTTGATGCTTTAAGAAATTCAAATTCAAACGTAAAGGGACCGGAAGTGTTGGCAAAGGTCCCGACAATATATAAGATAATCTTTTTTCAGTTCCTGTGTACAGTTTTTCTGAACAATAATGCAACAATCGTCATTCTAATAAATGCAAAGTTTGCAAAGCATTGCAAACCAATCAAAAAAACTATATCTGAAAAAATATGGGAAGAAGTTAATTGCAAGGCCCATATAATATGAGCCATATTGTTTTTCGATTTAAGGGTCGGAAACTAAAAGTGTGCAAATAGGTTGTACAATAAATACCTTATTATTCTTTGATCAAACTTCAAATTGAATTAAGAAAAATTAATAATTTATAAAATAGTTTTGAATTATGTCCCCTAAAAAGAACGATTTAAAGATATACAGGATAGATTTTTATACTTATCGAAATTTAACTCAAATCAGCTAAAATGTTTTGAAAAAATTGTAATTTGACTCCAGGAGACTCAAAAACTCATCATTTTTACTTGAAGCCGAACACTTTCAGGCTCCAGTGTACATATTCACTGGAACCAATTATTTATATTATAAATTTGAAATCACCGGTTTAGGTGTTATATCTATTACGGTACTTGCTGGGCCTTTTTAGCCAAAATTTTAATTTAATTCGGCTTTTGAAAACAACTCATCCGATTAACTCCCAGTGTATACTTAGCGCTCTTTAATCGCATTTCGGACCCTATTCATTTATGAATGTACCATTTACAAAGTGATGGTCCAACTATTATAACAATGACGTTTGTGCGTTTTTTAATTTTAATTTTAACTTTATTACGCTATTATTAGTTGCAAAATTTTTTTGATCATCAAAACAACCTCTGAGCAGGCTCAAAAAAAATTTTGAAACTGTTTTTTCATTAACATCGCGAAAAATAATCACGTGACCGTATATTCAAGGAAAAAGGTTGGCAAAAATAATACTGTTTTTTTCAAAAATTACTTAAATCACTTTTTGAAAAAAGTGAGGAGGTCCTTTAGAAGTTTTTAAGACTTTTTTCCATCACATCAAAGTCCAAAAACAATCACGTGACCTTTAAATTAATAAATAAGGTTTTGGTCGAAGTACACAAATAGTACTCAAATTACACCGACAAAATTTGAGGGCAAATTAACACTTAATCTTAATCGGATAACAGATTCGCGCTCTACGTCTACGATTAGACTACATACATATATTTCCACGTCTGGTAAGATTCAGAGATCCAGAACCAGGAATGATGTAAACTATCAATTCGATGAGTCATCTCAAATCATATGTCAATAATAACAGTTAGTTGTTTTTATCTTTTTTTTTTTCTTTTTTCGAGAAAATTTTGATAAAAAAATTAGATTGTTTTCAAAGAAAGCAGAGGCAAAGTGTTAGTGGTTTCATACTACAAATTTAAAAATGTCAAATTAAACCTTTATTCGTATTACTTATGCACTCAATTGAGTAAATCGTGGTCAAAAGACGTTTATTTTTATTTTCTTATTAACATTTGATGCTTTTATATTATTTTTATTTACAAATTTTTTTCATAGGATTCTGGCAAACTATTTGAATTATAGTATTAGCAAAGAAAAAATATATGTTGATAATGAATCTTAGGTTATAGGCTTGATTTAAACAGCATGGTCACGCGTGACCATATGATTCTATAGGTCCAAAAATAGTCTGCAATTCTGAGAGTTAAGTTCTTATATACATTCTTATATGTAGCTCAAACTGAGCACAAATACCTAGTAAATAATAAAATTCGGATCATTTTTTTTCTGAGATTACTGAAATTGTTTAATTATCAGTTTTTGTTCAGAAATTGAAAACAATGATTTGATTCGGATCATTTTTTTTAATTTATTCTTCTCTAAATATTTGTGCTCAGTTTGAGCTATCTCGAAACTTAATCGGATAAGTCGTTTTCAAAAGCCGAATTATATAAAAATTTTGACTAAAAAAGTGGCTTTTAATAAAAAGGCCCTTAAAATTCTATAATAACATACTTATTCTGAAATATGACCCATAGTCTATGGGCCATAGGTGAAATATGATCTCATTATTTCAGAATCAATGATTTAAACAGGAAAGAATTGATTTTTATACTTATCAATAGCGAATTGAATTTTGAATTACATTCAGAACAATTAAAAAAATAATTTGCCTTCAGGAGACCCAAAGAACCTGTTTCTTATAATACAGAAGAGCAAGAGAATTGATTTTTTTCATTTTTGAATTTATAGTGGCTTGTTTAGTTATAACTAAAAAAAGTTTCTCATTTTAGACACTTAACGATGCCTAAATGTGTTTGCCGCAGCACGCTTATGAATCCACGCCTATGATTGGCTTGCCTTAGTTAAGCGATGGGTGTGGAGGCGCGCAAAAGTGAAGAGTCTCGACATTTACGTTTAGGCCACGATAGAAAATATTTCAAGAATTTTCGGAAAAAAAATTTGCGAATTTTTTTTTTTGAAATACTTGAAATATTTTCTAAGTGTCTGAAATGAGAAACTTTTTTTGCTCTTGCGCGAAAACGATAAATAATTTGGCCATAGTTTATAATCCCGTTTTCAGAAACATGATAGTTCCGAATTTTTATACCATTTAAAACTTGATACGATGACCTTGACCTCAAAAATAATTTCCAAACTGTGATCCTGGGAGTTAAGATCTGAAATTTAAAATTCGGACACTATTTGTTTTTTCTAACTTACCATTTATGGAAACCCACTTTCGCGAAAAAAATGGTTTCCATAAATCGTTATGGGTTCCCACGAGAGAATTATTGATTTCCATTACATGATAATGGGTTTCCATTACAGGGTAATTTTGGGCAAAATTTGGAAAGTTGTTTTCAGCCAAAAATTTGGAAAAAATTTTGAGATGTTTTTCAACCTACATGTGTAGGGAACAATAATATGCAATCGAAACGCACAATTTTTTTTGGAATATTTTTGAGCAAATTAAGCATCAATAACAGATTTTTTTTTCTCAAACATGCCTTGTTTTTCAAAAATGGTTTCCATAAATGATAATTCCTTGTTTTTCAAAAATGGTTTCCATAAGTCGTAATGGGTTTCCACTAAAAAGTTATGGGTTTCTATTACATGGTAAAGGGTTTCCATTACAGGGGATTTCCATAAATGGTTAGTTAGTGTACGATGAATAAAAAATACGATTTTTAGTGGCAAAAATGGCCAAAATCGGCACTTTTCGTTATTTTTGAAGCACTTTGAGGGTAATTATCGAAAAAACAACANTAATTCTCTCTGGGACCCATAACATTATGGAAACCATCTTTTCGCGACAGAGGGTTTCCATAAATGGTAAGTTAGGTGTTAGTTTATAAAATCAATTTTTATAGAGTGAACATTTTCGAGTAATTTAGAAAATACAACTAGTGGTCCGATTTTAAATTTCAGATCTTAAACTCCCAGGATCACAGTTTGGAAATTATTTTTGAGGTAAGGTCATGTATCAGGTTTAAATGGTATAAAATTCGAACTATCATGTTCATGAAACGGGATTATAAACTATGGCCAAATTATTTATCGTTTTCGCCGCAAGAGCAAAAAAGTTTCTCATTTCAGACACTTAGAAATATTAATAGTATTTCAAAAAAAAAAAATTCGCAAATTTTTTTTTCCAAAATTTTAAAATATTTTTCTATCGTGGCCTACTAAAGTGCGAGATCCTCACTTTGCGCGCCTCAAACCCATCGCTCTAACTAAGGCAGCAAATCATGGCGTGGATTCATAAGCGTGCTGCGGCAAACACACTTAGGCGTCGTTAATGTTAAAATGAGAACTTTTTTTGTTATATAGACTAACAAGCCACTATAAATTCAAAATGAAAAAATCATTTCTCTTGTCTGTTATTATAAGAACAGTCTTTTGGTCTCCTGAAGGCAAATTTTTTTTTATTGTTCTGATGTACATTCAAATTCAATTCGCTATTGATAAGTATAAAAATCAATTCTTTCCTTTATCATTGATTCTGAAATAATGAGTCATATTTTACCTATGCCATAGACTATGGGTCATATTTCAGAATAAGTATGTTATTAAAATTTTAAGAGCCTTTTATTAAAAGCACTTTTTTAGTCAAACTTTTATTAATCGGCTTTTGAAAACGACTTATCCGATTAAGTTTCGAGATAGCTCAAACATGCACAAATTATTTAGAGAAGAATAAATTAAAAATATCGAAATCAATCATTGTTTTCAATTTCTGAACAAAAACTGATAATAACATTTTCAGTAATCTCAGAAAAAAATGATCCGAATTTATTATTTACTAGGTATTTGTGCTCAGTTTGAGCTACAATAAGATGTATATAAGAAACTTAACTCTCAGAATTGCAGACTAGTTTTGGACTATAGAATCATATGGTCACGCGTGACCATGCTGTTTAAATCAAGCTATAACAGAGATTATTATCAACATATATTTTCTTTGCTAATACTTATAATTCAAATAGTTTGCCAGAATCCTATGAAAAATTTGTAAATAAAATAATATAAAAGCATCAAATGTTAATAGAAAATAACAAATAAACGTCTTTTGACCACGATTTACTCAAGTTGAGGCATAAGAATACGAATAAAGGTTAATTTGACATTTTTAAATATTGTAGTATGAAACACTAACACTTTGTCGCTGCTCTTTAAACAATCTAATTTTTTTATCAAATTTTCTCGAAAAAAAAGAAAAAAAAAAGATAAAACAACTAACTGTTTAGTTGAATATGATTTGAGACATGACTATCGAACTTGATAGTTTACATCATTCCTGGTTCTGGATCTCTGAATCTTATACCAAACTGGAAATATATGTATAGTCTATCGTAACGTAGTAGCGCGAATCTGTTCTCGATTAAGATTAAGTGAAATTGCCTCAAATTTGCTCGGTGTTAATTTGAGTATATTTGTGTACTTCGACAAACCTTATTTATTATTTAAAGTCACGTGATTGTTTTGACTTTGATGTGATGGAAAAAATCTAAAACTTCTATAAGGACTCCTCACTTTTTTCAAAAAGTGATTTAAGTAAATTTTGAAAAACAGTATTTATTTTCCAACCTTTTCCTTGAATATAACGGCACGTAGTTATTTTCGGATGGTGTAAATGGAAAAAAAGTTTCAAAATTTTTTTTTGAGCCTGCTCAGAGGTTGTTTTGATGATCAAAAAAATTTTGCAACTAATAATAGCGTAATAAAGTTAAAATTAAAATTAAAAAACGCACAAACGTCATTGTTATAATAGTTGGACCATCACTTTGTAAATGGTACATTCATAAATGAATAGGGTCTAAATTGCGATTAAAGAGCGCTAAAGTTACAGCTGGGATTAATCGATCGAGTTGTTTTCAAAAGCACGAATTATATTAAAATTTTGGCTAAAAAGGCCAGCAAGTACGTAATAGATATAACACCTAAACCGGTGATTTCACAATTTATAAATAAAATTGGTTCCAGTGAATATGTACACTGGAGCCTGAAAGTGTTCGCTTCAAGTAAAAATGGATGAGTTTTTGAGTCTCCGGAGTCAATTACAATTTTTTCAAAAACATTTTAGCGATTTGAGTTAAATTTCGATAAGTATAAAATCTATCCTGTATAATCTTTAAATCGTTCTTTTTAGGGGACATAATTCAAAACTCATTTAATAATTATTATTTTTCTAATTCAATTTGAAGTTTGATCAAAGAATAATAGGTATTATTGTACAACCTATTTGCACACTTTTAGTTTCCACCCTTAATCGAAAACAATATGGCTCATATTATATGGGCCTTGCAATAACTTCTCCCATTTTCAAATAGTATTTTTATTGTTTGGCAATGCTTTGCAAACTTTTGAATTATGTAGAATGACGATTGTGCATTATTGTTCAAACAAACTGTACACAGAACTGAAAGATTATCTTATATATTGTCGGGACTTTCCAACGACTTCGGTCCCTTACGTTTTGAATTTGAATTTTTAAAGCATCACAATAGAAAACGGTCCATAATTTACGATCGTAACCAATAAGATTTATTATAATCATAATGTAAACCGATAAGACTAAAACAAGGTTAGATATTCTTCACTAGTAACTGATCTCCCGCGAGTATACTGTCAAACAATTGGCACCAGTTAGACGATAATTTTAACACTAATTAATCTGATAAATTCAACTCACCCCCACGCATAACTTGAATAAGCTCTCTCAAAAAAAACTAAAAAGCTACCTTCCTACAATGAGAGCATATCAACAAAATCAAAGCCGTTTTCAAAATTTGTTTTTAACTGAAAAAAAATGCAAAAAGACCATTAGTTTATTATTGATATTGCTCTTTCGGATGAAAAGTGATGAAAATTCGTAGGAGGATATAGTTTTTCAGTGTTTTTGGAGCTTTTCAAGAGTTCCAGTGCGTAGCGTAGTTGTAATCAGATTATAATCAGTGTGATAATCTGTAGGCTTTATCAGTTCGGTTACTTCTTTTTATACACCTTAGCGAGATAAGTCGAGAACCGTCTCGAAAACTTCAAAAACCAGCCTAATCAGCGACACCCACTCCTTAAACTGTAAGACTCAGAATTGAAATTTACCCTGCAAAAAAATATCAGTCTTCGCTCGCTTAACTGGTACACCTACCGACCTGAAGAAAGTATACACTCTTAAGTGTACCAGTTTGATATTTTTATTAACTCTCAAAAGCTAAACCAAGAATATTGTCATATGCTTACTAGATTTCAGAGTTAGAACATTTTTTGATCCACAGGGAAGCTATCAACTTTTGAGATTAATGGAATAACTTATAGATTCAGCATCAAGTCAGGAACAAATTTTTTTTGACAAGAACCCGAAAATCTAATAAATATCCTTACGAGCTAGTTACAATTCTGAGATTTTCATGAAGGATGAAATGTAAGGACACTCTAACCCTCGCGAAGCATATAAAAAAAGTTCCGCCGAGAGCATAATAGCCTTTCAGGAGGCTATACTTTGAACGTTGTTTACAGAAAACTCTTATGAGATATAACTTCAATTTTTCTTTATGATGACAAGTTGAAGAGTTGATTTTTAAAAAAAAATTTATTTTCTAAAGAATTTATGTTATCCAGACAAAAAACTTTGAAACATCTGGTAATTAATCACAATGTACTTCCTATGTTCCAGGAAATGTATGTTTATCTGAACTAACTGCGCAGTGCCTCTGTTTACTCATCTTTTGTTGATTGACTGATTCTTTGCACATCAAGAAAATATTTTTTAAATAGATTAAAATATCGATCGAAAAATCATCGTTTTTCACGAAAAATTGTTAGTTTTCCTCGTATTTCATAAATATTTGGACTTATTTATATCAATTTCCAAGGCCAATATATGTGTAAAACCCACTCTGGCATGATTTTCACATAATATTTTTCCCAAAACATATCATTTATCCATATAAATCAAAACATAGGATATTTTAGAATTTCACATCCCAAAAAAAATTTTGCTCAGATATGCTCCAGAAAGCTAATTTTCTTGAAATTAGATACTCACAAAACTCTTTCTAAATCTGAGCTCATTTATAAAGTTAATTGCGCTCGGAAGTTAACTAGCGAAAAATTGCCTTTCGACAATTAAAATTCGCACTACTATTATTTATATTTTGTACTACTAGAGTTATCAAATTATGGATATACTATATTTAGAATTCACATTGGTTAAATTTCAAATTTTTTATAGAAAAGTTTTCTTGCGATCATTTTATCATCTATTTTTGGCTGATTAAAGTGGCTTTCGCTTTTCAACACTAGGCCTATTATATTGCCGTCGGAGGGTTAGGGTGTGTGGTTCAATTTTTTGAGATCTTTTTAGTGTGAATAATGGATTTAAAATTGTGTTGGGTTTTAGTTTATTTGAACTAAAGAAATCACATCAGTACTTTGAAATTAATTTTTAATTTTTTGAGAAAATTACGTATTTAATAATAAAATTATGGAGAAATTTCACTGTTTAAATAAACATTTTTTTGAAAAATGGCTTACATTTAGGGGTGTTGGTGAATATTGACTCATTTTTGGAGGCTTGGTACGGCCAATACTGGATAAAGATGAGAATTTCATGGGAGACAAAATTCAAAAAATCCTATCCCTTTCAATCTCGCACATTCCATTTGACACTATTAGTACCACTCACACCTACCACTTGGTTAACCCGGAACACAACGAGCTCCTTTAGCTTTTTAATGACAAACAAGGATCCTAGTTTTATCGAGAAAATTAAGTTTTGTGAAATCCGAAAGTGTCTGAACTTTTTAAATGGCTGTGGTCTCTTTTTCCCATTTTTGTCTCTAGAGCCAGCTACCAATTGGGTCGAATGTGTCGAAATAAGGGTGTGTTTTTCGACGTTTTGATATTAGGCTTTCTTGTGAAAACGCCAGAAACGTCATTTTTGAACTATAGAAGCTCAAGGTGTCCTAACATCATCACCTCGGTTGGTACGTTTTCGAATTTCGCTGGCTGTAAATCAACAATTTCCATTACATGATAATGGGTTTCCATTACAGGGTAATTTTGGGCAAAATTTGGAAAGTTGTTTTCAGCCAAAAATTTGGAAAAAATTTTGAGATGTTTTTCAACCTACATGTGTAGGGAACAATAATATGCAATCGAAACGCACAATTTTTTTTGGAATATTTTTGAGCAAATTAAGCATCAATAACAGATTTTTTTTTCTCAAACATGCCTTGTTTTTCAAAAATGGTTTCCATAAATGATAATTCCTTGTTTTTCAAAAATGGTTTCCATAAGTCGTAATGGGTTTCCACTAAAAAGTTATGGGTTTCTATTACATGGTAAAGGGTTTCCATTACAGGGGATTTCCATAAATGGTTAGTTAGTGTACGATGAATAAAAAATACGATTTTTAGTGGCAAAAATGGCCAAAATCGGCACTTTTCGTTATTTTTGAAGCACTTTGAGGGTAATTATCGAAAAAACAACAATATTAGTTTTTTAAATTAAAATAAAATAGTATTTACTACGCGTTTCGGGTTTATTTCATCTTCATGTAAAGAATTACAGTTGAAAAAACTAAAATTTGGACTTGGGAAGATCTAGAAAACATCAAAAAATTAGTTTTTTCGTTTGTCAAATATACATGTTCTGTAGAAAAATCAAATTCTTTTAAAATAAGCTGAAAAATACGACTTTAAAGAAAAATTGTTCGCGGTTAACTCAATTTACCGGTTGGTCGAATATGCTATGATAGAAATTTGGATAACAATTTTTCTAGATATTACGAACTACCATGCCTGACATTTTAATAAGATTGTTATGAAGGAATAAAAAGTTATGAGCCCTTGAAAAAGCCTTTCCAGCCTATACAACCCCTTAAGGGGGTTTCTAGGTTAAGTTTCTAGGTTTTGTGACTCCAGGTCTAAGATATGATCACCAAACTTAAAACAATTTTGAAACCTTTGCCATAAGGCTATCTACTTCATCATTCGCAATTTTTGTTTCTTGTGATTCAGGACTTGGACAAACCCTGATTTCCTCAGCTAAAAACATAACGACATCAAATAAGTTGTTTTTTTTGGTAATATCAAAACAGGGGAACATATATTCTTTATCTTTTACAATTGCTATAATACTGTGATCAGGGTTCATTTTTTAAGAAAATAAAAACAAATATTTGTTCCGAAAATAATTTTTTTGAAAAATTAAAAAATAAATTTTTAAATACAGTATTTGAAAGACTTCAAAGAAAAAGTAAATTCGTTATATTGAAAAAGGCAAGACACCAATGTTGTTTTGCGCAAAAAGTAACTATCCGTATATGCCTTATTTTTTGTAATAATTTAAAAAAATTGAAAAAATAGAAATTAAAGAAATGCGATGCCCGATACCTTGGTATACATTTTGGCCAGGTTTTAACATCTTCATCTTTCAGATTTATTTCTTGCTTCTCATATTTTTCGGCTAGTTCTGGCCAATCATGAAATAAAATTTCGTTTCCAATTTCGAAAATTCGTCTAATATCTTTAAAACTTATATCTTCCAGCGGCTGTGAAAAAATTTCGCCTTTTTCTCGCAGAAATCCGACTCGATCAAACACCTCCTATTGATGGTTTATAATATTCTAGTTAGCTGAACAAGGTACTTTGGGTGAAAATAGCTACATTTATTTGAACAAACAAGAACTCATGCACATTTTATTTGACGATTTGAAATAAGAAATTTTGAAACTCAAAAATGGGTACCGATTTAATTTCACATTTTTTCAAAAAAAATCAGTTTAAAGGTGTAAACGTTGTTTTTTGCATAAGTTATCGGATGGAACCGTCAAAATTCACCAGGTAAGTACCGCTTCTGGTACCGGAAATGATATTTTAATGATTTGGATGTACCAAAAAATGCGCAATCATTGGTTTTCTGGTGGCGGTATTAAAAACTAAGGGCCTTGGGTGAGCACAAAGTGGCGCGTGAGGCGAATTTTTATTTCGAGTGAAAACCGAAATTGATATTTTTGCATTATATACAATCCCCTTTAGCGATACAGTACAGTCCAAATTGTCCACAAAATTTTGTTGCAAATGACATTTTGGACAGTACACCGAAAAAAATCTATAAAAAGAGGTGATACAATTTGTTGTATCAAATTCATTTTATAGAAATAATTTTCAAAAATTTGCACATTATTTTACACAAAAGTGAGGCAGTGCACTATTTTTTGATATAGCGTACTCAAAATTGGTAACACTTTTCGATAAGCCTTGCCGTCAACGGTATCTTCCAACAAGTCAAAATAAGTACAAACATTAATGTTACTACCTAGCAGCCTTATTGTATTTTGGTCTAAAAGTTTTACAGTATAAGTGTACAATTAAAATAAATCTTTGAATAAAAGTTTTATTATTATCGAAAAAAAAACGCAACTTTGCGGTCACCCAACTAGTAGACCGCTAGGTCATAATACCGTCTGCATAAAACCGGTGATTGCGCATCTCCTATTACATCTAAATTATTAAAATATTTTATATTTTTTCTCGAATAAATTATTTCTAAGAGTTTGAATTTTTGCAATTTTTTTTCTGATTCAACACAAAAGTATTTGAATTTAAAAGAACTCATTTTCTTTATTCATGAGGTTTTCATTACATGGGGTATTACCTCGAATTCCAAATTATTCGAATATTTCTTGGAATACAATCTAGGAGATAACTTCGGAAGTTAAACTTCCTTTGTAAGATTATTGTGATCATACATTGTGATGTACAGAATGTACAGTACATCAAGAATTATTATCTTCTTTGTACTTCAAATATGCATGGGTCAAAAAACTTTTTGCGTATCTCGAAAAATAATAATTTTATAAATTTTGTTTCTTGACGAGCTTTTGATAACCAAAAGCAAGTTCCGCAAGTCACACGTATCCGAAACAATTAAAATTAATGAGATTAATTACTCGTTCATTAAAAACTGTTCCATCAAAACGAGTAATTGGTGTTTAAAGTGATTCAATCACCGTGATTGGTCTGTGTACTGAACACGGAAATAAATTGAACAGGCAAAACAGTGCCGTTCCAGTATGAAAGTGTAAGTAAATATTTCTTGCGTATGGCAAAGAATTATTTTTAAATGCATTTCCTTTCTTGACGAGTTTTTGTCAACA
The DNA here is from genome assembly GCA_004367855.1 of Oikopleura vanhoeffeni. Lineage (NCBI taxonomy): Eukaryota > Metazoa > Chordata > Appendicularia > Copelata > Oikopleuridae > Oikopleura > Oikopleura vanhoeffeni. The sequence continues at coordinate 211,056 of SCLH01002174.1, read as the reverse complement.
CATGGTTTGCTTATTTTTTTTTGAAATTTTTAAACCAAAACTGAACATATTGATCTTGAGCTCCAAATTTCCCACTAAGAGCTTCATCCTGCAATTCATTAATCATTTGTGCATCATGAATAGCGATATTTAAATAATCTTCAGACACTTTTGCGATAAGTAAAACAACTTCCAACGTATTATTATAAGTAACGGTAAAAATAAGTGGCAGCTGAGAAAATTTATTCAATGCCATTGTTTTTCAAATAGTTAAAAAATTTATTTTTACAAACTTTTTTAATAATACAATTCCTGTAATGCACGCAATTCCTATTAAATTCCTGTATTTTCTTAGGGTTTTCGTACATTTTGTATAAAATTTTCTCTTTGACCTTGGTTTTGACCTCCAAGTGTTTTTCATGATGATTGGAAAGAAAAAAAACTATGAAATATACAAAATAAAAAAAAATCGGCAAAATATTCCGACACCAAATGTCACGGACTACAATGACATAACAAAAATCAAGGAATGAATCATTTATGTGAAAACTTGCAAAGCATTATTATTTGGTTGGGATTTTTGTCGTAAAATTAGAATGTTATAAATTAAGAATATCAAGCCTTCTTTTTAAAAACATATTTCAACTCTCAGTTTCAAAACCATCAAATTGCTTTGTAAGTACCATTAAGAGATTAACGTCAATTAACGTTTCTGATGGTACTAGTCAGATAAAGGAATTTGTAGGCTCTGTAAATCAAATATTTGGCATACTGAAACGCTTATTATTATTAATTTACTTGTAATAAAATCAATTCATTTTCATATTGTAAGAATGAAAAACCTCGAAAGTTAACCAACAGCCTGAGTTTTTTGGAATTGTCAATGGTCTTTTTTCTGGTGGCTAGACAGTCAAAATTTACTACATTTCGGCTTAAATTTTCTCTGTTAAGGGGGGACTGATCGCTGGTTTTATGAGGCCTTTTTGGCTTTGAAAATGCTCTAAATTGATTTTGGGTGATAACAAAGTCTACTACCGACCAAATTATCAAAAATTTTTTCGAAATTTTCGCGTTTTTTCGACCTTCAAAAATTTATATTTTGAGTTTGAGGTCGAAATCATAAAAAGTGTCTGAGAATATTGTTTGTATTTGTATGAGCTAGCTTAGAAAAAAAATGAATGAATTTTATAATTTTTCCTAGGAGGAGATAGTTTTTCCGACAGATAATTGCCAAAAAACAGTGGTTTTTTCACGTTCTAGAGAAAATATAGCGAAATTTGAAAATCTGTCTGAAAAAAAGTTTGGCATAACACTTTTACAACTTATGTCAAAATTTCAGTCAATTTTAACATAAAACCTAGGAGGAGATATTTTTACCAGTTTGACTTAGGTCCTCTATTTTCGCTTATGTGTGGGGGAGTGTATGCATAAAAAAAAATTTGGCACATCTTGCACGCAAGCTTAAGGCTAGTTCTACAAACTGGCTAATCTCAATTATATCACCGAAGCCCTGGTTGGCTAATATTTTATAGAGAAAAATCAATTCCAGCGACCAGTACCCCCTTTAAGCCACCGAAAGAAAAGAAAGTGACAATTCAAAAAAACTCAGGCTGTACACGCGATTGAATTAAATATATAAATTGTTCAAGAAAATCACATTTTTTATTTGAAATAACTAAAAAAAACTGAAACTAAAATTTTTCAATATTTTTCTGTAAAATATTGCTTTCTTACCAGCCACAGTAAGAACGTTTGCAAGAATAATTTAATATTCTTTAATGACGCTGATTAGAAATTCTGTGTCTTTTAGAAAAAAGTGAGTGAAAACTATATCAGCTATCAATAGTTGAATTAATTTCATCAAAATATTTTGTCAATTCTGAATAGATTCCAATGTCGACAATAATAAATGTCTAATTTCTTTTAGACAAAAAAAATTTAATGGTAATTCTGATTAATTCATACATTTTTCCTGAAGAATTGACACTTCAAACATGCCAGAGACCTAAATTTTCGATTTTCAGAATCCGTGTAAAATTATGAGTCAAAAATCAAATTCAAATTTATTATGTTTCTAATTTTAAGTGAACTAAAATAACTTTCATTCTAAAAATATTAACTTTGAGAATTTTGTCATAAACTAAACGTCAGTATTATATTAATAACTTGTTCCATGTTAATAAATTTCGTTCTAAAAATCTTCACTTTGAGAATGTTGTAGTGAACAAAACGTCACATAATTAAATGTATTTTATAAATACATAATAAATGTACATGTGTATAATAACGTTCACTAACGCTTTTCTGAAAGGCACAACATTTATACTATTGATTTTTTTTATTTTTTTTGATACCCTAGAAGTTCCGATGGATTGGGTTTTTTGACTGGTACATACGATCTTGAGTTTTTATTATGGTTTTTATATGAGTTTTTGGTGTTTGTATTTCTTAACTCGTAGAACTTAACTCCCGTAGTGGCCGACAATCTTCTGGACCGTGTGTCTTTGCGCATCGCATGCGCAGCGCTTGAATTGAGCATTTATACCGACATTCTTTCAACATTATATTTTTTCAATGATGATCTTATTATTCAAAGAATTCTCTACAGTCCTGTGTAAACATTTGTTTAAAAAAGTTTATAAAGTTATCAAATGTGAATAAGAAAATTAAAACTCTCTCATGTTTGCCGATTCTCAAGAAGCAGTTGCATATAAAACACGAATTTAGGGTTATTTGACTCATTTCATATTTCAAATATTTAAACGCCACCAATTTGGGGTATTGCATCTGCAAAAAAATGGAATGTTTTTCATCACCATTCTCATGTAAAATTTATTCTTTAAAACTATGGATTATCATCGCTGTGAAAATAAATGTTATCAATCTATCTTTTTCTTTCGCCCTACGCATTATTATGTTATCAGTTTTTCCGGAAGTTTGGACTTCTAAAAATGATCATTTAAGCCGGAGGGCCAATTTAGATGCTATTAAAAGTGCTTAGAAATTCGCGTATTAGGGGGTGTCACTTGAGTTTTTAGAAAGGGCTCTTATATATTTACGTGAGATAGGAGACGTGATTTCAAAAAACTTCTGAAGTTGATGGAACAGGATCAAATATTACAGGTGTATACAGTCATTTGAAAAAAGTACTCAATTACGTCAAAAAACATTCCAGGGTCAACTTTCAAGTGTTTTTAAGACATTTTTCTCATTACATCAAAGTTCCGGAATAAAATCACGTGACGAAATAATTCCTCAAAATAAGTTTGAAATATAGTCATTAGATAAAAAATCCTTATTTCTCGAAAAATAAGATCACGTGACGTGTTTGGAAAAAAATTATGTTCAAACTCTTGATTTAGGTGTATTTGGCCCAAAAATTTCCCCGGCGTAGATTTGTCACTATCTTGTTTACCTTTCATTCGCAAAACTCATTTCCTAATTGATAGGTCCCGGTGATCGTTATTGGTTTTTGGTGTATGAGGGGAAAAGTCTTAAACTTCTAAAGAACCCACTTCACTTCTTTTCAAAAATTGATTTAAGTAATTTTTTTGAAAAAACAAGTACTATTTTGGTCAACCTTATTCCTTGATTATACGGTCACGTGGATCACTTTGGGGCTTATGGTTGTAATGAAAAAGCTTGAATTTTTTTGGTCCGCTCAAAGGCTTTTTCTTGATGATGTTAATTTTTTTTTGCAAATAAGTACTGTAATACAGTTAAAAATTTTTCGAAAAAAAAACGCACAAACGTCAATTTTTCAAAAAGATCGATCGCTCACTTCGTAATTTTCATTCATACATGATTTAAGGGTCCTAAATTGGCGATTAGAAGGCCTTTGCGCCATCAGAATGGCGCAAAAGACACTACGGGGAGTTTAAGACCATGAATCTGTACCCGACTCGATTATGGCGACGCGTTCGCATACTTATAAATCGAGTCAGTATTAGAAGTTTCATTATTCGAACTACATTTTTCGATAACTTAAAATAATATTCAGCCAATGTTGCATTACAATTAAAAAAACGAAGAAAATTAAACAATTAAAGAGCAATTTAATGAGGATAAGAAACCAAAAAGTTCCAAAAATTACCTCCAGTTACACAACAGTGCAATAATAAGATAAAATAAACTTAATTTAATTTAAACACCTCAATATAAACTTCTATTAGATTCTATCGCTTCGTTTGCAAATATTAATTTTTACAAGATCCTAGTAAAATGACTCCTTAATTTTTTAGAATTATTTCTCGTGATAACAAAGATGTAACTCTTCTTCCTTTACTTCGCCTCCATTTCTTATGTATGAGCAGTTATTCGCGATAGTTTTTGACTTCAGAAAATGCTTTATTTAAACGGAGGGCCATACTGTAAGCATAAAAAGTTCTTAAAGATATCGTTACGATTCTTGAGGCTTCCACGGATTGAGTATGTGTTGAATAAAAAAGCATAGTACCCAGTATATGAAAAAGTACTCAAATTACTTCGTAAAAATATCTAGGGTAACTCAAACGTTTTAAGACTTTCTCTGCATTAAAGTTCCGATAAAAATCACGTGACGAAATAATTTAAAAATAAGGTTGGAATATGTCAAGATAAAATCCTTATTCTCGAAAATAAGATCGACGACGGTTGGAATAATATGAATTGCAAAACCTCTTAAATATTAGTATTTATACGCAACAATTTCGGCGTATGATCACATGTTACTGAATCAAAACCCTATTTCCTAATCGAAGGTCACGGATCGTATTGTGATTGGGTCATGGAAAAAAAGCTCTGAAAATTTTAAGACCTTTCCTTTTTTCAAAGAGTGATTTAAGCAATTTTGAAAAAGACAGTACTATTTTTTGCCGACCTTATTTCTTGAATACGCACCCTGATCATTTTCGGGCTATGGGTTGTAAATGAAAAAAAGTCTTAGATTTTTTTATGATCACGATGAAAGAATTTAATTTTTGTGATTCAAAATTTTGCAAAATTAAAGTACTGTAATACAGTGAAAATTTTCAAAAAAAGCAAAGTTCCATTCTGTTTCAAAGTTTCAATACTTTTAACTAATCTTGTCATAATGATTAGCGTCCGTAAAATGCGATTTAATGGTGTATGGCGACGCGTCGTCATAAATCGAGTCTACGAGTTAACACTGATATAACATTTGATTTGATACTTTGGTTATACTTTTTATAATAATTCAGTAACAATCGTGGTATTTATAGGATAAATGCCACTAGCGAGTTGAGTAAAGAGATGGTCAATCAGCAGATAGAAATCAGCTGACCGTAAAGCTAACTGCGTGATTAATGACTATATTTCATTGTGATAAAATCAGTGGCCTTAAAGCTGTGATTTTATCAGAATGTATACAGAATACAACATTCAATCCTTTGGAAATTTTGGGTCTTACTATTAATTTTTAAAATTTTAATTCTAATTACGCCGAAAAAAATTTTGGGCCAATAAACACCTAATTTAAGAGTTTTGAACATAATAATATTTT
>SCLH01002174.1:174880-190302 GCA_004367855.1 Oikopleura vanhoeffeni | reverse complement strand
ATATAGCCAATGCAGGATACTCGCAGCCAATGAATTCAACCACTTGAATTTCAGAATTAGCCAATGAAATCGGCTTCAATTTTTACATAGTATCATCGTATTTTGCATCATTTAAATAGTCACGGTCTGTCAGCCGAGGGCCCTATACGCATATAAAAGACACATCAATTATAGTCTTTTGCTATTTTTAATTGAATTTAACCCACCGTTCTTAATTATGTCAAAGTTATGAACCCTTTTCGAGAAGAAAACTTTTTTTTGCAATCTCACTTGCAAGATTATTTGACTCACAAGTGGGTTCTGTGAGGTGTTTATTTCTAGGGGGTTCAGTGAGCTTCCGGAAAAATTGATGAAATTAATTACTTCGAAACTAATACTTCTTTATCATAATTTTGTGTTCACAACAAAGACTGTCCATTTCAAAGTGTAATTAGTCTGTGTGCTGAAAACAAAACGTTCCAGAGAAATCTAACTGGAAAATAAATTGTTCTTTTTGGTGGTACCAAAACAATGAAACATACTATACGAGACAAATATAATGAACTTGCCAAACTTGCGCCGATTGCTGATTAGATGAATAACATCGATATTGAGTAGAAAATAAAAATTGGGCACGTATTGAACTTCATAATCCTGTTAACATTCAGGTTTTAGGAATATTTTTCTTAATTTATTGATAATCTGGAAAATGCTGATAGTTTAATTTTATCTAAATCGAGCTCGAAAATTGAATCGGCGAATTAGCGAGCGCTTTGAGAGTCACGTGACATTAAGTCTTTTTCGAGTTTTCACACCTGTGGTTGTGAACTGAAACAATATCGGCGTATTTTTGCCGAATCTTTTACAGTTGTTTTTATACTGTTATCAAAGTTCATTTTCAAGGAAAACAAAAAATATGATAGTTCTGAAAGTAAATTTATGAAATTTTTTAAAACTTTATTTTGAATACAGTATTTAAAAAACTAAAAAAATAACTTGAACGATATACAGTAACTTTTTAAATTTATTTTATTTAAAAATGACTGAAAAGAGGTAAAAATTAGAAATCAAATTTTTGTTCAATAAACTCGTTCTGCCTTATTTTTGAAGTTATAATTTTCGTCGCATAAAAAAATTCATATTTAAAAATGCGATGCCCGATACCTTGGTATACATTTTGGCCGAGTTTTAACGTCTTCGTTTTTCACTCACGAATCTCTAGAAGGCACAAAATTTTTACTTAGGGTCATAACTTATGACTTATAAAGTGATATCAAAGATAATCTTTTGGAATGCTTTCTGACTTCGCGTCATAACTGTGATGTCAGAAAAGATAGTGAACAATCAAATAACACGATTCTAAAAATAAGTTGTCAATCCTGCGATTTTATTGGTCACTTTCTTTTCTGACATCAAAATTATGACGCGGAGTGAGAAAGCATTCCAAAATATAATCTTCGAAATATCCATTATGATACCCAAGTTCCTAAAAAAAATTGTTATGTCTTTCTTCAGTTCAATCATATATTATTAATTGTTTTTGGATTTCAGTTATTTTTCATATGTTCCGTATGATTAATCTATATATATGTAAATTTCATCGATCCTAGTCTTCTGTTGTAGTAAAATTTACCAACCGTTGTTAATTATGTCAAATTCATAAGCCTTTTTTTAAAAGAACACGTTTTTTAGCAAATTTTAAGATTGTGATTATCACACTTGTGAGATTTTTATAATTCAAGAGGTGGTTCCGTGAGGTGTTTATAACAAGATTCTAGAGGGTTCAGTGAGCTACCGAAAAATACAAATTAATGAGACTTCTTAATTAATATTTTGTGTTCACCACAAAGGCTGTTCCATCTAAAAGTGTAATTGGTCTGTTTCATGAACACAAAAATGTTCCACAGAAATCTCACAGGCAAAGCAGTGCCGTTGAATTCGGGAAGCATAAGTAAACATTGAAATAATAAATAATATTTGAAATAATCACAATACTGATTGCAAAAAATTCTCTCAAATCGCATTCCTTTATTTAAAAATGCTACGAGTGAGTATCCACATGCAAAACAATTTGTTTGAATTAATTTTAAGTTTTTTGGGAGCTTATTTTTTTTCAAGCTCACTGAACCCCCTAGATATGAACCCATTTTGAATCATAAAAAACTGACAAGTTTCAGTGTGAAAAGTTGTTTTATTTTACAGCATGTCACATTTTTGCTTATATTTTTACTTTGCAGGAGCTAACCTAAACCAACCAAAACTTTTAAATTTACAAACGCGTAGGTGCTTCAGAGATTTACAATCATATTTCTGGAAAATGAATATAAACAATAATGTGACATACTGTAAATAATTTTCAAGAGGGTGGTTGTCAATAAAAAGCTGGAAATCGGGGTTTTCAATGACGAATTGACGGAGTGACAAACTTTTCGACCACATATATCGAAAATCCTGCCTCCAGTAATTTCCAGTAATTTCATTGGTCACTTCTCGAGAATCCAGTGATATCATTGGTCACTTTCTATTCTAGTGACGTAGTGATAAATTTTTACGACTAGGCAGGATTTTCGATATGACTTCCTATGACCTAGAAGATTTTTGGGAAAAATTCTTTGATTTGATTTTTCAGCATTATAAAAAAAACCTTATTTTCACCCTATTTTAGGGATCTCAATCAGAAGACATATCATCTTTGGATTTGAAATTTACACAGTCGATACCCACATGAATGGGTAGCTGATGAGTCTGCCCAAAATAGCTTTGTCCGAATTTCTTTCTATTTTCTCTAGTCATCGTATTTTAATTTTCCTAAAATAAAGAAATTTCAACTTATTTCACACGAAATATTTTTGAAACCTTAAAAAAGGGCTTTCCTGACTATGTACCAGAATAAAACGAGTACTCAAATGATTTTTATTGTCCATATTTACATAAAAACGTCATTCAAATAAAATTGCGAAAACTTTTTCTTTGCCCTCATTTAGAGACGACCACCCTCTTAATTAATGAAAATAATTAGAAATCTACAATATGACACAAATCCTAAAGCGATAATATAAATTAAAAAAAATCATTCAAATTTTGCAATTCAGGGTATAGGTCGCTTGTAAAATATGCAAAAACTTTCTTCTTATAGACACTCCTGGATATATACCTTTACGAAGATTAGTTTTGGATTAGTAACCTTTACGAAGATAAACATTTTACCCCTTAACGATTCTTGGGTGCCAGCCAGCCAGCTTCCAATTCGGTTAGAACAATATATCAAGATTGATAATATAAGATTTTTACATGTGTAGCATTTTTTTTTTTAATTTACTGAGAATCACAAAAGCGGATTAATATCAGATTTTTTTAATTGATTTAATTCCGACCTTTCAATAAACGACGTTTAATTGACATTGATTTTTCATAAGATTTAAAAATCAATCTTGCCCTTTCATTATTGTTTATGGCTAACTGTTGCCCGTGAAGTGACTCTGTAAACTCTAAATGAACTTTGTGAACATTTTTTACTACCGCTGAAAGTCAAAATCAGGTATTAAATTGAAAAAACATTAAAATGCAGCAAAATATGGTCCAAAGTGTCGCACCGAATAAAATATTCGTTTTAATAATAACCCACATGTGTAAGAGACGGATGAAATGAATCGATTTATCGATTTCGACTCCGAGGCTCAAAATGAACATCACCACCATCAACCACAGAGCTACCCAATTCCCAGAGAGGGGAAAGAGCCTTTTACCCTACTTTTTCGACCGATAAAATGTAAAAATTAAGAGCTTGACATCAAAAATCAAGAGTGCCACATAATCGAAGATATTTAAAAGTAATTACAGATACAAAAAAATATAAAATTCTTATCAAAATTGTTTTAATCAATAGTGAGTCTTTTTTATTCCTGAAATACTCGAAAAAATCTCTTGACAGTTGTACACAATTTGTTAATCAATTTTGTTGATCAATTTTTTAATCATCCTAATATCTTTATACGATTTTTCATGGTTGAAAACAGAGTCTCGAAGAAAATTTATCCAAATATGCACCACGAAGTTAAATGAAATAATTTAAGTTAATTGACAGTTTATTCAAATTTATTTTATGATGATCTCCTACAGCGCGTTTTTATCATTTTTTGTAAGTTTTATGCAAATGATTGGCTACGCATTATTTTGCGTTCATTTTGGGAACAAATTGATATTCATTTGATCTTAAGAGTTTATTAAAAATAGTACAACCCTAATCTTAGAGACCGTTATTTTCCAACAAAAAGGCGTAGGCTAATCAGCCAATCAGCATCAACCTGAACCCAAAAGGAAAGTCGAGCGCAATCGAAAACTCCCCGCAGAAATCTAGTTCAAGCGATAAGAACGAATTTCTATCAATAAATTGGTAATAAGTTCTAATTGTTAATTATTTCTTATCCATGCACAAAAATTCAGCTAATGTCTCGGAAAAAAATTCCTTTTACTTTTTTGTTTATTCGTGAAAAAGCTGCGCGTGCACTTTACCCCCCAAAATGTCTCATAAAATATTGTTGTTAGCAGGAAAGGGTTTTTATAAAAATAAAAGAGCGGAAAGATCGATCACCCATCTAGTCGAATGGAAGCCCGAGTGTTTTTTTTGTTTCCATTTTTTCTTCTTCTCTTTTTTGCCCCTTATTGCCCAGACGCCATATATTTCAGACCTACTAGAGAAATGCAACACAAAAATTCGACGACCCCCTCAGAGACCTTTTTACCGATAGGAGACTCACTCGCTCACTAAAACGAAAAAAAATATAGATTTTTTGGTTGCCTCGATAAATTTCCTTTTATTTTTCAAGCAGTTTTCAATTTATTTTAGAGGGAATGAATGTACTGGCAAGCTGGAATGATGACAGGAAATGATATTTTAATTATAGTTGTTCGGAGGATTTAGTGAAGAAACATGAGAATATTTTTTTGTCCTGTTGAATTCGAGGGAACTCCCACTGCGCCGATAAATTGGGAGGGAAAATAGCCTAGACAAAATAAAAGAAAAAAAAATATATCATAATTTAATACGAGCGAGAGTTATCACTTATCTAATTGATTTGAAAATATTTGAAATAATATATTTCGAAAATTATAGTATTTTGAAGTATTTTTTAGTTGATTTCACAATATCAGTACTATTACTAATCTCTAGTGATATCTCTCTAGAATCTCTGATGATATATCCCTTTATCACCTTTTGGTTAGAATGCGTAGCCACTACTCCTTTAACGTGTGATTTTAACGTTGTGGCTACGCATTCTAACCAAAAGGTGATAAAGGGATATCGAAGATCCTGCCTAGTGTGATTTTTATTTAGAGCGTCATCACTTTGAGCCAGTGTCCAATCATAATACCCGATTGTCGACTCAATTAGAATCCCGCGATTTGATTGGCCACTTTATCAAATTGATGACGCTCAAGATAAAAATCACACTAAGCAGGATCTTCGATATATCACTATCTCTTATATTTTCTAGAATTTGAGTTAAATAATAAGAATAATAATTTGCGGCACGCCTTATGGGTAGGGGTCGGTAGTACCGACTCGGTACACATGAATCAGAATCAGATCGGAATCAGGTCGGTTTTCCGATACTAACCCGATCCGATTCAATTTTTTTCAGAGTCGGCTGATCCGATTCTTTTGAGAGTCTAACAATCCGATCCAATTTTTTCTGAGCTTACCAATCCGATCCAAATATTTTCTTCAAATGTGCCGACCCCTTGTTATAGAGGTGCTCGACGCTGGCTAAGCTCGAAATATGAAAAAAGCTAAAAATTAAAATTCACTGGCATCTAAAGAAATAAAAAAGTTATGAAGCTGAGACCTATTCTTTAGCTGCAATAAAATGTATCATTCGCTTATTTCGCGAGAGACACTAAATCAGGTGTTTTAGTTTCATGCGATTTTTCGCAGTCTAAGCAGAATGTCGAAAATAAATTTGTATGACGTTTTGTGCTTCCGCATTACTAATCGAAGAAAAACGAATTAATATTAAAGGATGAGTAGTCTTTATAATTATTTTAGAGCCCAATTTAAATGGTTCATAATGTGCGTAGTGTGAGACATATATTGGATGGTATCGATCTATGTTGTCTACATTCTAATTGAACGTCTGTTCTTCCCAAAAAAGCATTTTCAAATGTCTGAAATCCCGCTTTACAAAGTTAAAATTGATGGTTCTGATTAGTTTCTCAACTGGTTTTTACGGTGGTTCTGAATATATACAGTGTGTTAATTTTCTGTTCGAGAAAAGCAAGGAAAAGTTGCCGAGATTTATTTTATGAATAGCCAATCAGTGCACCTAAAATTGACCTGACCCATCCGTTTCTCTTTTTACTCGAGATTGTTGTTCTCGATAAATTAATTTACATACTGTAAATATCGACAATGTCGGTTCGACATACATTTTTTATCAATTGTAAACCGTCAAAAAATTAAACTACTGTAAAACATGCAGACTGAATATTATTTCTGTAGTGAGTCAGCAAGTTCTCACAAAAGATCGATTTTACCACAAATTGGTCTACAAATAGATCGAAAAATATTAAAAAAATTTGTGTGAGAAGGTCACTCGTTTATAAAGTGTCACGAAATACGACGAAATTACTGCAAAAAACGTATACAATACTAATATAGTGGTGAAATTTCAAAAAAGAAACAGATCGACAGACGTTTTTGAACACTTTATTCTAAAATGTAATTTGTATTGTACTTTAATCCGTAGTCATCACTGAGCAGCAAAAAAATGTTCAAAATATATTTCAAATCATTCACGGTGATATCAAGATAAACTTTTTTCACGCAAAATACAAGAAAATGGTGACCACACCGGTTACATTTTGGCTCTTGGAAACGACACATCTGATTGAGTTTTTTAATAAATTTTGAAGATGACTACATTTGAAAAAAACTACTCGTTGAAAATTGAAAAAAATAGGTCCGAATCGGACCATTTTTCAACCTTTTTCTCAAAAACATATACAGTGGGTAAGACCAATGGGCAACAGTGAGACCGATGGGCAACACTCTGAAATTTTTGGTAATTTTCTATGGCAATTTTTTTCGATTTACCCAAAATTTTGATAAATTTATAATAAATTAATATATATTTGTGAAATTTCGCAATATAATTGTTAAATTTTATAATCTAGAACAAACTATCGAAAAGCTGTGTTTAAGTTTTCAGAAAATACATGTCAAATTTAAAAAAATCGGACAAGGCAGACCAATGGGCAACAGTGAGACCAATGGGCAACACTTTTTCGAAAAGCTCGTGTGTTGCCCATTGGTCTCACCCACTGTAATTAATATCAAATATTTTTTGGGAAAAGTTGGAACAATGGTACGATTCGGACCAATTTGTTTTTGCTAAATTATTTTATTAATATGTGAAGTTAATTTGAGCTATCTAAGTAAACCATCAAATTAGTCGTTTCCAAAAGCCAAAATGTAAACGGTGTGAACACCCTATTTACTTCTGAGAGCCACTCTGGTTGAGCAAATAATTTATTAAAAAATAAAAATAAATGCTCGAAACTCTCATTTTGAAACCTACTTTCTGACAACTAGGTGGCCCAAAAATTACTTTTGTTATGTTGAACATTTTTTTAGCACTGATTAACCCTAGCAGGGTTTTTTATATTACTATCGCTTTCACTTTGGCCCATAGTTCTCCCGGTCCGAACCCTAGATAAATCTCAAAAAGAAAAGACGCCTAGGCGCGCCTATCAACTGCAATTAAAATTTCGTAAAACAGTAGTGGCGCATTAGTAAAATATGAAATCGTGCAACGGTCTGACAATGAAAATGACCTGTATGAAATTAGCGATTGGCCAAAGCAGATTGAGACGAAATCTGATGGAATGAAGGTCAATGTCAAGTTCAATTATTTCACAGTCCGAAAATTAAAACCAAATATTTTTGAAAATTATCATTTGGTCGAGGAGCAAAGTTTAAGGTAAATCTATAAAAATAAATTCTGAAGCTATCTTTGATTTTTTTTTATTAAATTTGTTTTTATTAAAATAATTAAGGACGTTGTAGAGTCTTCAAATCTAAATTTTAGCTTTTTAAAACGCCTTTAACTTTAAATTGACCTATGAATAAGCTTTGCTTGAAAAAATTTAGTCAGATATTGCGGAAGCTAAGAACCTTGGGCGTTATAAAACTTTCATGTGGCATTACCAACCGGTTGACAAACTTTAACCAAACTACTGTTTTCTTATTTAACAGTTCAAATTTGTAAGCCGAAAACAAATTACAAAAGACTATTAAATATTCATAGCCAAGTCGCTATTGACTCATTTTTTTGAAAAAATTTTTAGCGCTAAAATCGCTAATGACGCATTTTTATAAATTTCGACAAGCGCCTGAGCTCGATATAAAAAAACGAAATTTGAATTTTGTCTTTTGTCTTTTCCAAGGCCGTAGAATTTTTTTTTGAAAACATTTTTGAAATCACCGTGGTCGGTTCAGACTGAACCGTTCAGTTATAAAAACCATATAAATTTGTATTTTTGTAAACCATTCTACAAAATCAAATTTGAAATTACTTAAATGATTTTTAAAAAATTTTAGGAATTTTTTTTTCCAATTTTATTTTCAATTTTTTAGAAGTTAACTCACTCGGTATAGTATCAGTAATATTGTTATTTGTTACGGATCAAAAGATAAGTTGAAGACCCTACAAGTTGTAGGCTACAACCTCCTTAACAATCCTCTGATATATATTTGTTCGATTTTAAGGGGTGGCATAAGTCCAGCAGATTGGTACATTTTTTCAGAACTATAGTTAAAAATATAAAAAACCACTTTTCACTGTACATCCATTTCCAACTTAATCCGACTATAGAATTTTTTTTTCAAGACAATATGAATTAACTTTATTTGCGGGTGTACTCCGCTAATTAGTGTCTTAATAACTCTGCACAGTCGAAAATTTCTTCAATATCAAAGTTTTTTTTTCATGAAAAAGGAAGAGGAGGAGATTCGCTAACTATGTACAGAACGGTACGAGGAGCGAAGTTGAGACTTTACACACACATCCTATTTAAACGGAGGGCCATATGGGGTTAGTCACGCCTCAGGAATGGAAGATTTAAATCCCCCTTTAAGAAATTCACGAATTTTTTTTTAAGGGGTCTTCCACTGATTTGAGTACTTTTGAAAAAAAACATAGTACAGATTTGAAAAAGTACTCAAATTACGTTCAAAAAAATCCAGGGTCAACTTCACAGTTTTTTAAGACTTTTCTCATACACCAAAGTCCGAATAAAATCAGTGACGAAATAATCAAAAATAAGGTTTGAATATGTCATAAATAAAATCCTTATTCTCGAAAAATTAAGAAATAACAGTGACGTTTTGGAAAATATATTATTCAAAAATCTTAATTAGGTGTTATTGGCCCAAAAATTTTCGGCGTAATTTGATCACTATTTGTTTACTTCATCAAAACCTTATTTCTCTAATTTGAAGGTCACGTTATAAGTTTGGTGTAATGGAAAAAAGTCTTAAAAACTTTAAAAACCACTTCACTTTTCAAAAAGATTTAGCAATTTTTGAAAAAACAGTACTATTTTGGCCCTATTCCTTGAATACGGTCACTGATCATTTGGGCTATGGTGTAATGGAAAAAATCTTTTTTTTGTCCGTAAAGCATATTTTTGGATTAAAAATTTTTTTGAAAAAATAAGTTCTGTAATACAGTAAAAATTTTCGAAAAAAACGCACAAACGTCATTTTCAAAAGTCGATCGATACTTTATAATTTTCTTCATCAATGATTAAGGGTCTAAAATTGCGATTAAAGGCCAATTGCGACCATCGAATGGCGCAAAAGACACTACGGGAGTAAAGCAAAACATGAAGAATAATAATTATTCTTTTCGCTGGTTTATAAGGCCCCTTGGGGCTCTAGAACAAACAAAGTGTACTACAGACCAAAATTATCCAAAAAAAAACGTTTTTTTTTTTATTTTATTTTTACAAGATATTTGCTGATGTTTGATCATCTAAAAATGGTATGGGATGAGTTTGTTTTCAAAGGCATAATTAAATAAAATTTGCTTTTTGAGGGGGTTCTAATAGGCACCAGACTTTTCGAGGCTCATACTTTGTTATTGCTACAATAATAACTACCAATAAAAAACTCTGGGATGACCGTTCATATCTCGTGTACAACTTTTGCCCGTACAGATTTTCCAAGGATCGAATTCTACAATATCAATGAGCCTTAACTGAGAGGCGATAAACATTTTTCTAACGCCTTATATTTTGTTTTTGTCCTAAATTTGCAGAAAATAATCGTCTCACACATAAGTTGTGAAAGGGTAGCATAGCCAAATAAAAAAAACTGCTCGCTTTTTTTTTTGATTTTTCATCCTCAAAAATTTCTCCGGATTAATGCCGGAAAGGGCCCATTTTGTGCTATATTTCTGCCCACCGTACAGGCGATAATTTTTCTACAAAGTGAATTGACAAAACTATTTTTTATAACATGTATCACAGGGATTTTGACACAATATTATTGCGGCCTTGAATTTTCCAAAATGGTCAGTTTTAACTGCCCATAGGACAACCTTGAATTTTTTTTAAATCTTAAGTCACTCCCTATTCGGCGTTTTCAAATAGCACCTTAAACGGATGCGTAAGCATCAAAGCTCTTTCTGGAATTAATATTGATAAACTACGTTCGAAATAAGAAAATCCGTTCCTGGAGCGCTAGAGGGATCAAACATTTCATTTTTTTTTGGAAACACTCCAGAAAATATTTCGATGTTGTTATTGTGCGAAAAACATTGTTTGGGTTATTCTTGTTTCAACCAGATTCTTGTGTTATTTTATAACTAACAAGTCCTCCGTCGAGTCAAAAATCATTATAATGCAGCCCCGTACGCAATTTCTGTTTAAAAAAGATATGGAATGGACTAAATAAGCAACCAACCTTAAAAAACAAAGGTAAAGATGACCAGGAGCCCCGTAATTGAATATGAGCAACAAAAAATCAATTTTTTGCTCAAAAATGATAAAAAGTGTAGGCGGTTGGAGAGGACTTTATATGTCGTTTTTAAATATCGCAAGGAGTTTTTAAGTAGTTGCAAAATAAAGTTTTAAATCTTCATAATTCGTAACAATGAAATATATTCCAAACGCAATTCATATAAAAGTTGGACAGAGTTTAGATTTGGGAAGTTCAGAATTTTCAAAAACTGACGTATTCATGACGTCAACAACAATAATTTGAATATTCCGATAATTTGAAATCTCCATGAAATTCTAGCCCCGTTTTTGAGAAAAAGGCAATAAAGACAAAATGTAGTGTTCCTAGGAAATCTTCCCCTCCCACCTGCTGGCTGGGGGTGGTGCCCAAAAAATATTTTTTTTTTACCCTCACAATCGGGGAGCAAAAAGATAGATCTGAGCGCTGATTTGCAAAAGTTTCAAAAAACCGGGTTGACGGAAAACGCCCCCTTAAAGCAAACTTATTTTTAATTGTTGAATATTTTTTTTGGATTCATTTTGGGGTCGTAGTACTAGCCTTGTTATCACCCCCCCGCATGCAATTTTGGAACCATTTCTAAAATCCCAAGGGTCGCATTAAACGCAGTGACCCAGTACCCCTCAAACCTGGCCGCTTGACCCACTTGTAATAAAAACAAAAAAAATATTTCATTTCTCATTTTTTTGCTTTTAATTAGTCTTTGAACGCGCTCATCTCCCCCTTGCAAAGTCCAAAAGGATTGGATTTATTAGCTCGAAACGGTTGTGAAAAAGTATCCCGGATCGCCAAAAAGGCCCACATCCAAAGATTTGAGATATTGCGATTTCGGGGCCCCGGCATGAGCGTGAACGATCGAAGCTGTTGAGAGTAACGAGAGATATTCCGATGTGGGAATCGGCGAGGTGTGGGGAAAAAACAGCGATTCTGAGATCGCGGGTGTTCTGGCTCACGCACGCGAGGACTACCTCGGGGTATTCTGCAAACCTAGTCAACATGTTTTATGCTCGGACGCCTCATCCCTGCTGCCTTAACGCGGGGTAACTAGCTCGCTGGATTTTCTATCGAAGCCTTGAAAATGCTCCACCCAATATAACTTTGAGGGTATTAAAAAAAAGTTGTACTAACCCGGGACCTTTAAGAGGTAATGATAGGCCAAAAAAAGTTTTTCCCCGGACATCGTAGTTTTTTCGGGGGGATATGGTTTTTTGCTTAATTTTTCCTAAATTGAAGACAACGCGCACTCTCGTTTAAGTTCATAAATTATTAACCCCTTTTAAGTTTTTTGTTTATAATTATTTCATTTTATTTAAAGGTTTTTTTGGTAAGTTACTAACTTTCAAAGTTATTAATTAAACAACTTTTATCTTCCCACCAAAATGGGATTCTTTTTTCCATTATTCCGTTACTTATGAAAAGGGATAGCTGGATAAAGAACTGCAATATAAGCCTAAACAAGAAAGAATTTGCGATTATTGGTATTTTGGGTACGTTCCTTTGGCACACACGCAGCTTCACTTCCAACATACACTCACACTCACTCACCCACATCGAGGACCCTACCAAAACCCTTGATGAGAGGAAAAGGAAGGTTCATCTTCGGCTACGCATTCAAAGCAAAGTGACGCAACGGAAAGTTTCTTTTTCCCAACAAAATTAGTATTTGCTGCGTTTTTTACTTCTCAATAAAACATCTTATGAAATAAAAAGTTCAAATCCAAACAAAAATGACAGAGAGGCGAACGGAGACGAATACGACGTCAAATTAAATAAGGACACATCTTACTCTCTTCCAGGGGTTCACTGCATCCCTCCCCTTGCCAATGTTGAAAAAGCGGACCGAGATAATCCAAACCGAAATTTCGGGGGCCCCAAAAGCAAGGGTAAAATTAATGATCCCAAAATTTTTTGTTAGCCTGATGAATCTTTAAATGAAAAGGAACACCTTTTTTAGTAAACAAAAAGTGCACTAACTGTAATTTGGCTTTTTATATTCCCCAGGGGAGATCTATCTGCGATTTACTTTGTAAGAGCTCAATGTTTTTGCGCCTTCCACTCAAGAGATCTTCCAAATGTCAAAAAAAAAAGGGTGATGGGAAAGGGCCCCCAAAATGAAATAATTGCGTGGGCAAAACTGAAATAAAGTGAAAAATGATGGCCATTAAAATGATGGAGTTGCGGCCGCCAGAATCAAAAAAACGATCTCCTTCGGTGTGTCCCCCCTCGAGAGAAACGGGGGGTTGAGTTGGTGAAGAGAAAAATTGGGCAAAAAGAGTGATGGGAGTAAGGGGCCCCCGTATCGGAGAATACAGGGACACTAAACCAAAAAGGAACGGATTGGCCAATTCGGGGCTAACGCCCACAACCCCCACTAAAAACAAGTGATCGGTTTTGAAAAGATGTTTTTTATCAAGCAATGAGCAACACACCCACGCACACACATCCATCAAGGGGGGTCTAGTCGGTGATTAACGAACCTGGGGGGTCGAAAATTGGAATAATACATAATATTTGAAAACAATTTTTCATCTGTGTCAAAAATTCCAAACCCAAATAAAAAAAATAAGAAATTTTATAAAATTTAAAGATTGGTGTTACGCAATTGTGTTTAACACATTATACTACACATACCATTTTCGAATATGTCGGGAAAATTCTTACGGGAACAAAGAACTATTCGAACTTTTTGCAATTTTTGAATCAAATCTTTGAGAGAACCAAATGATTTTTCACAATAGCAATATCAAGAGAATTCCACTCCTACGACATTGATGAGAACGTGGCTTAGCAATCACATCACACACACACACATATATCAGGACCATACATAACTGGTAAGAATTTATTTTTTTCGGAAAAGGCTTGAGTGAGGGTGGGTAACCTTAGACTCAACCTAAATCGGAAACGGAGATAAAATGACGGTGCCAATCATCACCACTAGACACTCTTCTTCACTAACCGACCCTTCCAGAAGGTGACCCCCCTATCTTGGGAAAGAAAGGTCATTTTTGGAAAACGGGGGGAGGGGTCTAAAATTTCCTTTCGATTTTTGTGCCAAAAAAATGGTTCATAAACCATATACATGAGGTTCAACCTAAACCGTTAGGGGCTTGGCCCCGCAAAAAGCGGGAGAGCACACTGTTAGGTTGAGGCATGGATACCACCATTACATGAGTCGTCCGCGAGAATAAAATTAACAGAGGGCAACCGGTTTATTTTTTTTGCCCCGGTCCAGCAATTGACAAAACCTAGGTGGCGTTGTGCAAGATGAAATCGTCATTGTGAAAAATTTTAATTTTTTGAAAAAAATTACTCTATAGGGAAACAAGCCTTAGGTCACTGACGTACCCAAGTAAAGAAACTTTAAAGAAAATACGAAAGTGGTAGAATTCGAAACTTCCAATAAAAAACCACAATTAAAATAAAAAATCTGAAAGAAAATAAACTTCTAAATATAGGCTCTTGGTTCTTTTCGTCATAAATTGCGAGAAAATCTTAAGAAAAAAAATGTTTATTTCTTTTTTTTATTTTTTTTTTTTTTTTTTTTTTTTTCTTTTTTATTTTTTTTTTTTTTTTTTTTTTTTTTTTTTTTTTGTTTTTTGGTAAAACATCGGGAAGTTCGGAAAATAAAATTCATTTTTCATTTCCAAAATTTTTCTTTTCGTAACTTTCTGGTCGCTTTCTGTCTGTTGGAAAATAAAAGCAGAACACTAGAGAATAAATACATAGGGCAGGTTTATGATTCTTATAACTAATGATAAATTGAACCGTGTTTGCTAGACTTCTAGGCCTTCGACTCTTGGCGAAAAAATAGTTCAGGACAAGGGAGGCCCACATGATACGCCGAAAAGTGGTTTTGGGCCAAGCAAAACTTCGGCGATATTGGCCGACATGTTGGGGGAATATGGGAAAACAGAAAAATAGTCGTTCGATTGTCCCGGAAAAACCTTAAAAAAAACCGGTTTAGGCGTTCGAAATGGCGTCAAAACATTTTATTCATAAGGAGTTTTAACTAATAAGTTCGAATGACACGTGCATCACCAAAAATGCGTAAAATTTAATACACCAGATCAAACCGCCAAATCAACATTAAAGGTTTATAAAAGAATAAAATTTGGGAAAATTACAATCATGAGAATGACATCTATTCCTGGAACTTACAAGTATTTGCAAATAATCTAAATTTTAGCTAAAGAATTGTTAATTTTTGGCCGAGTTTAGTGATTTCTTGGTATATCGGAGCGATAATCGCGACTCCTCCTAGAGATAATTTTTTTTTGCATAAAATACATTCCCAGATACCAAACGCCTAATCGGAATAACTTTTTTAAAAACGAAAAGCTATTGTTCTAGTTAAAATTTCAAAAATAAGCGGAAATCAGACTTAACTTGTAACTATTAGGGCTAAAGGCATAGTTTAAAA
>SCLH01002174.1:117940-162336 GCA_004367855.1 Oikopleura vanhoeffeni | reverse complement strand
AAGCAAAGCAGAGCAGCCGATGCTTGAAATTTTGCCGATCCTTGTAGTCGCCAACATCCAAGATAATGTTTAAGTTATACAATTAACCGTATATTGAACTGCTATGAGGTTAAGTGAAAGTCTTAGTTCTAATTTTTGGCGGCTCATATGAGCACAAGAACAGACAAGCCTTGTTTTTTCGAGAATTTTTGTTATAATACATTTCAAAAATAAATTTAATACTTTTCAAAAACTGAAAAAAAAATTTATGAAAAATTTCACAAACAGAGTGAATATTGAGTAATCATTTCAAAAAGTTACCCAAGCAATTTTCCGAGGTAGTTGCATTTCACTCAATATCCTGTTAAGACTGAAAAAACACAAAAATATAAAGAATGTACTAGACTGGGAAGTAAGCATCCCTGATTGGCGGCATGTACACTCAGCCGTTGCTTTAAATCGCTTTCCTACACCAAACTGACATCTTTCTCATTTTGCGTTTTTTCACTCTTTAATTAATAGGATATAGTATTTTCTCCAATTGTTCAACGGTAACGATTTGCGAGTAACTACTGACAGTTTGAATAGTTCAAAATTAGTTAATTAATAAAATTAATTTTGATAATTACTCAAAATTCATAAACTTTTTAGGTGGCAGCCATCCGAAAATTTGGTAAAAATTATTATTTATCAGCAGAAAGTTTTTTAATTGATAATTCAGCTATTTTTCGAAATGTATGATTTTCATCTTAGGTGGTCAGCTGCAGTCAGAACTGTATGGTATTCTCGTATAAATAAATATTTAACATACGGTTCGAATGTTAGATTTTTGAGAAAAAAAATATTCGTTAAAAGCGAATGTGAAAAATTAATTTTCTAATAACCCACGCAATTCAGACTATTTTCACAAATTGCATTTCTTGAATCTACGTGTGCTATTGATGTTGGACAATTTTCATCCCCAACTTAGATTATCACCACTGAGTCGGAAATGCGGTTTGATATAAATGGACTTCTTTTGAGAAATATTTCTAACGTATTCGACAGAGTGGGAGTTAACTGAATTTTATCGATATGAATTGAAAAGTTGGATTATACACTTGATCCCCATTCGTCGTGATTTACTGATTCCAAAATTTGCTTTTCACCATTTGACCAGAACCAAATATTAGTTTTTATAGTTCGACAATTCAAGACTTAAAAGTTTGATCAGAGAATTTTACCGAAAGAATTTAGAAAAAAATTTGATTTTTATTCAAAAACTTTTTTGCAATTTAAATTAACAATAATATTCAATGACTTTGATAGTTGTCGATTGTTTTCCATTATTTTATATCATTGTTTATTATTTTTCATAGGTTAATTGTTTTTAATTTTTAATATACTATTAATATTTTTTATTAATTTTCATTTATAATTCTAAATTTGATTTATCATTTTGCATATTATATTAATTACTTTTCTAATTCATTATCAATATCTTGTTAAATAAGCTCGATGTTACATCAGGTAATTTTTAATAGTTATAAATTGAATAAGTATTATCCTGTATAAATATAAATATTTTGATCGAATTTATATTGTTATAACAGTTTTTTAATTAATATTTCTAATTAATTAAACAAGTTCCACGATGGATCTTTCATATTTTAAGCGATATAGAGATATGTCAAGTTCCCAAAGCTTTTAACACTATTAAAAATCTGAATATCCGGAAATTCTGTCGTTGCAGAGAAAACTTTCATAATTCATATCAAATTTTGTTTATTATTTGTAATTACGTTTTATTTGTTTTAACAGTTTTAAATTATATTAAATCATTTCTCAATATTTTTATTATTTCAATGATTATTTCAATGATTTCGAACAATTATTAATAAATACTAAAAAAAACTTGATAATTAATAAGAATTAATTATCAACCAAAGTTTTTGACTTTCATTGTCATTTTTTTCAACAAAAGTCAATTTTAATTTTCAAGGATAATTATTGAGTTTCCAGCACAATTTTAGTTTATTTTGGTCAACAATTATTGTTTTCAGTACAACTCATATAATAAAGCGAAGTTAATTATCGTTAAACTGACGTTTTTTGACCCAATTAAAACATTAATAAATCGTAAGATTGAATTTTCAAACTCATTCGTAATACGGAAAAATTCAAGTGAAGTACTTTTTTTGTAAATTTATTTTTAAATTAAGTTAGGGATAACGAAAGTAGCAATTTTCGTCATTCAAATAAGTTTAAAATTTCGAATTGACCCTTTGATTATTTTTCTGTATTTATCATACATTCAAAGAAAACGTCAAAAATGCATTTTCAATGTTTTTAATTACAATCAATTGTAAATTTATTTCAATTTGAAATTAATGTTGTGAACCAGAATTAGAACCAGCTTAATAATAATGAACTAGAGAAAAAAAACGAAAAAAATTGATTGGAAACTGTCATAAAAATCCGTTTAGAAGGCAGTTTTTTCAAACAAATAAACCAAACAGTGACGAGAAGATATTAACCAGTGCTCCAGAGATTGGTCAAAGACTTATATAAGAAAATTTCATATTATTGATTTTCTGACTTTAAAAGTATTCAAAGGAAAAGGGGGTGAATTTAAGTATCATTTGAACACGTTTTACTGTTTAAAGAATTTTGAATTGCCACCGCCCAAAAAAATGTAAAAATGTAAATTCCGCCGCAAGATGTTCCATCTGAATTAGAACGCTAAAATTCACCCTCATATTAGATTTGTACTTAATCATGAAACTTTTTCTAATTTCGAGCTCTTTCTTACAACTGACAAATTCAAAAAGTACTGTGCCAAATCCGCTTGCTCCAAAATTTAAAGATTATGAATATGTTGATTTTTTTGAACTTTTACGAATGTTGGACGCAGAGAAAAAAGAGAGAGAAAATGGGACTTATAAAGTGATAGGGAGACGTCAAGAAATGCCAAAATTTGAAATGCCAAAGTTTGAAATGCCAAAATTTGAGATGCCAATGATGGCGGAAATGCCACCTATCACGTTAAAAAAGACCAAAAAACAGGCAACAAATGGCATAAAAATTGACGTTGAAAAAACGACGATGGAAAATGTCGAGAGAAAAAAGAAAAATAAAGAACCAAAAACTTCAGTCGTGTAATTATAAGAGAAAATTCATAAAATTTAGTTTTCTTGACAAAAGTTTATAAATCGATGTTTTTAATCAAATTTCATAATCAACTCATAGTTAAACTTTTGGAGAATTTAGAATTATTGTGAAACAGAGGACTCTGATGTCGATTTTCGAAAAAAATGTTGTTAAATTGATTTTGAATGTGTATCTAATTTGAAATCTTTTCTGGCACATTATCGCACTATTGCAGTCAATATAAATTATTTGATACAGGTGGGGCCTAATATCGCCGAAAGTTTTCTGCCGAAAAATTTTGGCGGTATGGGCATTTTTGGCGATATCAGCACATTCGGCAATATGGGAACAAAAATAAAATTTCTTGCGTAAAAATAAAAACTTGTAGGTGTTCGAAATGATGTCATATCCCCTATTAACACTTTTGTGAATATCCCGGCCCTACTACTTAAAAACACACTACGTTCCCCAATCCGGGCCGGGATATTCACAAAAGTGTGATTAGGAGATATGTGGAACAATTCTATAATTTTATAAGGCATTTCAAAATAAATTTGAATGAAGTGAATCACTAAAATGCGTAGAATTAAATACTTCACTAATCGAAATAAAATAAAAATTAAAAAAAAGGATTTGGGATATTCAATCCTCAAAATGACGTCATTCATAACCCTCACAAATTAATTTTAATATAAATCTAAAAAAATCCGCGATATTGGTACCGGAAGTATTTTCGCCAAAAACGTTTTTAACGAGATTTTTAATTCACAGCTGAGAATCTCATCAAAAGGGCTTTATAAAATTAAACAAATTGTTTTTTACACTTCAATTGTGACCACTAGGTAACAAATTTCATCGTCAAAATCAGGCGCAAACAAATTTCATCGTCAAAATCATAATTCAATTATTTTTGTTATAGAAATTATGACTAGGATAAATACTTTGGATTTTAAAAATAGAAATATCGATAGAGATAGTTATGTCGGCTGTATAATAAACCCCAGTAATTCTCCTTAATTATGACGCAGTTCATTACTTTGAGAAATCACTTCGATAAAAACTAAAAAATTAATGATATCAATTTATCAAATTAGTTGGAAATTAAATGAAATTTAACTGATTGATTAAGATATGATGACTATGAATATTACGATTATGACAAAGCAGTTTTGAACCAAGAAGATGATCACGCAGATAGTTACTACTTTTACGCCGAGGACATGGCGGCCACAACTGCTCGGCCAACTACAAAAAAACAAATAACAGTGAAACCATACCGACCAATTAAGGCAGTAAGTGCTCCAAAACCAATTGCTGCTCCAAAACCTCCAGGATATGCTACCGGATTAATTTCAGCACCAAAACCACCTCAACAAGCTTATCAGAATGGAGCTGCTTATGATGATTATTCCGATTATTATTATGATGATCTTGGTAGTAAGTACATATCTTCTTTTGGTGGGCTGATCAAAAAAATTCTGTTACGGAATCCGTTACAGAATACAAAAAAGCTTAAAAATTGAAATTTAAAATTGGCCAAAAGTGACGATAAAATAATTTTCTAACTGAGAAATTTTGTTTAAAGTTATATTCTTCCAATTAAGATTACAGTCAATATCCAAGCTTAGGATCCCTAGGCATGGTATTTTGCTTTCTTCCAATGAGAACGCAGGAAATATCGGCGTTGACCAATCAGAGCTTCTAAAATAAGTTCGAACATTAATGCGAATTGCATGATCAAGTTGAAGGGTTAAATTTTCGAAAAAAGCAAGGTTTATTTAACCACGTGATACTACTTCATGATAGGCTCAAGGAAATGAATGCTTAACTCAATAACTGTGCAGTGCTCTGTTATACTCAATTATTTCTTCTGATTGAGTATATCTCTAGGGAATCAAAAAATATTTATTCAATAAGTTCAAAATACTTATGAAAAAATCACGTTTTTAAGGAAAAAATTATTAATTTTCTCGATTTAATGAAATTATTTGATGACTATATAAAAGTACCAATCTGGCATAATTTTCACAAATTTAATATTTTTCAAAACATATCATTTAATCCATTCTAATATCGAAATAAGATATTTTGAAATTGCACTCCCAAAAAAACATATGTTCAGAATGCTAATTTGTTTTTCAAATTGTACTCAAAACACTTTCATAAAAACTGGCTTATTTGAAATTTAATTCCAGATTCGGGTCAAAAATAATTTATTCGAAAGTAAGACTTAAGAGGGTAGCGGTCGCAAAAATGTACTTTTGTACTCCAATTTACCAGAATACAAAACTGCTTGGAAACTTTTGAGAATAGCCATATGGTAGATCTATCCTTGATCTACAATAATAATTTATCAGAATAATTTTTGGTCGACCCTGGTGACCACCATGCGGCAAGTTCTAGAACACATAACCGAATTTTCAAAATCTATCTCCTCCCAGAGCTCGCATACGCTTTCACTCAAACTTGGCATTAACCACAGAAACACTTATGGATGTAATTTGATGGCGCGGATTTTTTAATTTCAAACTAGTTTTTTCTAGAACTACGAAAAACCGCCTAATTTCAAGGTTTTCGCTATTAAAAATCTATCTGCTCCTCGGTTACATTTCAGAATTCAGTATAAATTTCGGAAAAGATGGAAGAATATGTTTTTGTTATTTTGATGGTGCAGAATTTTAAAATCTTTTGTTGAATTCTAGAAAATCGCATTTGAGTAGACCGGAAGTCAAATCTTGGAAAATGAAAGTCGTCGGATTTAGTCGAAAGTACCACCAAATTAAAGCTTGAGTTTCACTGATCAAAAAATCAGCTTACAGCTTTATGATATTTTTAGTTTTTCTGGTCGAAAAGTGAGTTTCAATGTTTTCAAAAAAAAATCAGAAAAATTCTGAAAAAATTGAAAATTTCGAACTTTTTTTGAGATTTTTTTATTAAGTTTATGTTTTTCTGAGTGTTCCCTAGCAATTTCGTGCTATTTTTACACCCCAAAGTACTCCAAAAAGGGTGCGACCGCTACCCCCTTTAAGCGAAGTACAAAATTTTCGACATTTTTAAAATTTCGCCTTTCAATAAACTCGTCATAAAATTTGAACACATTATTCGATAAAATTGTAGGTAATATTTTTAGATTTACATTGTTGAATTTTGAAATGTATCCCAAATAAAAGTTTCTGCGATAATTTTTTCCATTATTTTTAGCTCATTTAAAGTGGCTCGAGCCTTTCAAAAGGCTCTATGCCTCGGAGTGGTTAAAATTTCACAGTTAATTCGTGAGTCGAAAAACGACAGATTTGTACAATATTGTACAATTCGTGTGTAATAATTAAGGGGGTCGGTGCATTTTGACAGATAGGGATATGGGCTCTTGATCAAAAACTCTTAGCAGGATTTATATATTCTTCTCAATATACCAGCAAAGTAATGTTTCATACTCCAGGCAACTTTTTTAACCACATAATTTTCGAGTTAATGCTTTTTAAGAAAATTTTGAGTTCAAATTAAACTTTTCGTATTCGACAAATTATGAGAAATTTTTAAAAAAAGTTCCGAACATTATAAAAAAATGCCTTATTTTTCTTCAAATTTTTTCAAACTTATTTTTATGGGATTTTTAGCTGAAAATATTGGGAATGGCGACTTTCACTTTATTGAAATATGTCTTCATTTTGTTTCTTCGCTCTTGTTTATACTTTGAATCATACTTTTTGAAACAAAACTACGATTTGGCAGAAATCCATCGAAGCCCTCTTAAATCCAGTATGAAAGAAAAATTATCACACTTTAACTTGCCAAATTGGTAAGCCGACTCATCCACGGTGTAAAATTTTATAAATTAAACTCATTAAAAAAAATATTTCTTTCGATGTGCTAAAATTTCCTTTTTTTTTGTCTTTTTTTCATAAATTTAAATTTTTGATTTTGACGTTAAAATCGTATAAATTTAAATTGAATAAATTTTCAACGGTGGTCGAGATTGTTTTTAGGGCTTTTAATAATAAATAAATAGAAAATAAATTTCACTGTAAAATAGACATGTTCAATAGCAAACGCGCGTTTTTTGAGTGTTCTTTCAGAAGACGATTTATGAAGTTAAGATAATCGATCTGAAAAAAATAAGATTATACAAAGTGAGCTCAAAAGTGGCAACTTTTGTTCGGAAACGGTTTTATTCAAAAATTTCGAAGTGGCAAAAAGATTCCCATCAAGAGAAAACAAATTGAAAAATTGCACATCTGTCAAAATGCACCGACCCCCTTATGCGAAACGTCTAGAATACTTGTATTTTATAGTTTTTTAATCTAAAACATTTAAACCGCAGCCAAAAATTTTAAAAAATAAACAAATCGTTAATTTTTTCACGGATTTTTTTTCCGCTTTCTGATTGATCAAAATTAAACATTCCGTCGAACGTAATAACAATATACGTTTTTATTATGACGATAAGAAGTACATTAATAACTTAGTTAATACGGATAACCAAATATGTGGAGTCAAAGATTCGAACGCAGTGATAACAATATACAAGTTCAATATAAATCAACTTATTTGTCAAAATTCAAAATCTTCAGGTGGAAAACATGATAGGAAGATTTTTTTCTGAAATTTTGAATTCTCTTTAGGTATTTTATGCTGTCATTTTTGAACTGCCGCATCAAAAACTATAATTTTTATTGCATTGGGTAACCAAGCTTTCAAATTGTCTGAAAAATATTTTTTTTTAATTTTTCAAAGAAAAATTTTTACAATTCACTTAGATTCAGAAATTTGGGGTAACCGATGGAGGTCAATATCTCGGTTTAGTTACAAAAAATAGTTAAAAAATTACATTGTAATTACATTTGTAATTTCGATAAAAGTTTCAAAAAATTTGGATTTTTTAAAGTACTGTTTTCGGAATCATGCCGTATTTTTAAAAGGCCATATCCCTTTATCACTTTTTGGTTAGAATGCGTAGCCACAACGTTAAAATCACACGTTAAAAGGAGTAGTGGCTACGCATTCTAACCAAAAGATGATAAAGGGATATCAGAATTATTATTTTTTTTCGGCATCAGTTCTCCGGTTATGTAAGCTATAAGAAAAAATGAGAAGATAAACTTTCTTGAAAAAATAATGAAAATTGATCAAAAATTTGGAAATCTGGCGTATCAGCTAATAATTTGTAATGAGTGTTTTTTTTGATTAAAATATCTGATAGCAGTGCTCCAAATGAAATTGAATAAATGCTTAATACACCGAAACAGTCAATTTAACATGTTATTTTTGTCGATTTTGAGCAAATAAAACGAAAATTACATTTACAATCCCTTATATTTTCTTCNATCAACTTATTTGTCAAAATTCAAAATCTTCAGGTGGAAAACATGATAGGAAGATTTTTTTCTGAAATTTTGAATTCTCTTTAGGTATTTTATGCTGTCATTTTTGAACTGCCGCATCAAAAACTATAATTTTTATTGCATTGGGTAACCAAGCTTTCAAATTGTCTGAAAAATATTTTTTTTTAATTTTTCAAAGAAAAATTTTTACAATTCACTTAGATTCAGAAATTTGGGGTAACCGATGGAGGTCAATATCTCGGTTTAGTTACAAAAATAGTTAAAAAATTACATTGTTATTACATTTTTAATTTCGATAAAAGTTTCAAAAGCCGTATTTTTAAAAGGCCATATCAGAATTATTATTTTTTTTCGGCATCAGTTCTCCGGTTATGTAAGCTATAAGAAAAAATGAGAAGATAAACTTTCTTGAAAAAATAATGAAAATTGATCAAAAATTTGGAAATCTGGCGTATCAGCTAATAATTTGTAATGAGTGCTTTTTTTGATTAAAATATCTGATAGCAGTGCTCCAAATGAAATTAAATAAATGCTTAATACACCGAAACAGTCAATTTAACATGTTATTTTTGTCGATTTTGAGCAAATAAAGCGAAAATTTCATTTACAATCCCATATATCTTCTTAAATAACCATAAATAGTAGGCGTTAAAAAATCATATAATTTTGATACTAAATAAAATGATACGAATTTGGTCAAAAAACCGGGTTTTTCAACAAGTATCACGACCGGTACGATTATACAAAAAACTTTTAAATACATTTTTTGAAAATTTCAGACAAATATCAACTATCTTCCAGCATTTTAGTATCGTCAGGCTGTCCGTTAGAACAGGGCTGATATTCAAAAACAAGTAAAACGCGTCGGTTACCGCCTGAAAGTTAATCCTTTGATCATAATGATCTGATCATTTGAAAATGAAAGAAATCAAAGATTGATCTTTTTGAGCTAACTTCGAATTTTGTGAAAACTCGTAAGATACGAGATTCTTGTAACGAGAAGTGGCCTTAATGGAAAACATTGAAAAGCGGGGTCTTTTATATTAGGCTGTGTACTCATAAAATGAGAAATAGAAAGTAAATTTTGATAAAAATTGTCATTTAAAGTGTTAACTTATGTTTATTTTTTCGAATGCAAATTTATGATTATTCTCCATTAGCATTATGCAGTAAAGAGGCTGTATGATTTTGTTTAAGTACCGCTGGAAGTTCAGCCTTTAAAATTACCTTGGTACCTCGATATTGAAGGATTTTACTCATTTGAAACCGCATGTTATCGTTTGAAGATATTTCAAAAAAAAGTTTAAATGAATGAAAACTATCGATTAAATTCTCTAGAAATTTCTTTCATATTTAATCAGGCTTTGACGAACGCTCAAAAAATGCAGACTAACCGTGGTCGGTGATATTTAAAAGATAAAAAACGTTCAGATTATATATTCTACGTTAAACTTTGCGGAGATAACGTAAAAAATGCTCTTAATTTTTTCCGAATTTTTGCTACTAATATATACATGTATGTATTAATATATGAAATTTATCGTTAAAAAAAGAAATTCGGGAGACCTTTTGAACTTTGATTTGATTGGCTTATCGACAAAAACAGTGCGCTAAATCGAATTTTTCGAACCTTAAATTAGGAATTAAAAATATAAATGCAACCAAAAAATTTTTTTGTATGATTTGCTGGAGAATACGGTGCTAGAGATCAAAACCAGGGATTGGATTTTTTAAAAAGTTCATCAGGTCGAGTCGGGTCGTTTTTTTTTGGAAATTTTCCGGGTCGGGTCGAGCGTCGACCAGGTTACTTCTTTGTCAGGTCGAAAAAATTTATGCACCCAGGTCGGGTCAGGTCGAAGGTCGGGTCATTATTTTGATTAAAAACTTAAAATTCTTTCAGAATCCGCTATGTTTAAAATCAGATCAAAATTGCTGATATCGTTGCCAGCAAATAATACTCAAGGAATCTTTAAGTTGCAACTACCCCCTGATTCGAATAGAAATTAATATCTGACTATCACTTTTATGGTGAAAATTGTCCTTTTCGCGCACTTATTTGTCAATTCACAGCCAATCAGGCCGAATTTGGAAAAAATTACGATTTGATGTTTACGGCTCCTTGAGCTTGTTGTATTTAAAAAATACCTTTTTCACAGAAAAAGCCTTTCAAAGAAACATCGAAAAGGGGTCTTTTTGGTACTCAAGGCCCGAGTGCCCGCCTCTGAAGCAAAAATCGAAAATAACAGCTCTTATTCACTATAATTCAGACAATTTCCCAAATTTTGACGAAATATCAAAATGTTCCGATTTACGCTCTGGATCCTTGTTTTCTTTTAAAACTGAAGGATTTTTCTTTAACCGCGGTTAATCAGATAGTTGGCAAACCTGGTAATAAATTGCCACATAAAATCGCGAGTTGAAGGCTAGAGCTTAGATATGTATTTCTTAGAAGTGTCTCATCTTAATTGGTTGAGCCGTAGCAAGCCCCCAAAATGTCAACATTCACTGCCACCACCCCCTTGAACCGTAATTTAATTCCTTTTATTTTTCTGACTTTGATTTTAAGATAAAAAGAAGAAGAAAAAACGAAAGCAACAAAAAAATTACAACAATAATTATTATCCTGTTGTGGAAGAAACTCCATCATTTGAATGCTGGGAATGTCTTTCTGCTAGGAGTTACGACGAATGTATTTCAATTGGATCCTTCAAAACATGCGATGGAGGTCAGATTGTTTAAGAAATCGCTTATTTGTTTTAAATTTATAATTCGTGGAAAATTTGACCGAAATCGACATCTTGGGATCATAAATTGCTAATAACTGGGTTGAAAGTGGCCTCGAAAGGGGCTATAGTTATTCGTCGAAAATTTAAATTGTCGAAAACTTGGAAATTTTAATTTTTCCAAAAATTCATTAAGGGGGTGGGCGTCGTAATTTTTTGAGCCCTTTATAGAATTAATTTATGATACATTAATATCGGTTATGACTAAAGTTGACCCAAGGAATCTCATGGTGGCAATTATTTTATTCAAAACAATCTAGAACACAATCTAGAATTTTCAAAATTCAAATATTTTTTAGCTTTAACCCGCATAGAACCGGCATTCTACCTTAATATGAACATTTTTTATTGGTAAATATGACCCGCCTAAACGATGCATGAAATTAAAATTATCGAAAATGTCTTAATCGAATTCTAGAAATTTCAATTATTTTTAAGCAAAAATGTTAAACCTAATTATCGAATTTGACGCTGATTGGTTCAAAATTTCGATCAGCTGTAAGCCAACTTTTTGATCAGTGAAATCTCAGCTTCAATTTGGTGGTACTTTTGTTCCGATCAGACGAACTTTTTTTTCGAACTTTTCATTTCCGGTTTACTTATAGTCATATTTCTAGAATTCTAGGGTGAAATTCAAAAATCCGAGNCCAATTAGAACTGCATTCTACCTTAATCATGAACATTTTTATTGCGTAAATTGATGCCCGCCTAAACGATCATGAATTAAATTATCGAAGGAAATGTTCTTATCGAATTCTAGAAATTTCAATTATTCTGTAAGCAAAAATGTTAAACTATTTATCGAATTTACTGCCTCGATTGTTCAAAATTTCATCGCTGAAGCCAATCTTTCTGATCAGTGAGAGATCTCAGGCTTTAATTTGGTGGTCACTTTTGTTCCGATCAGACGAACTTTTGTTTTCGACTTTTCATTTCCGTGTTAATTAATAGTTCTATTTTAAATTCTTAGGGTGAAATTTCAAACAATCGAGACATGTATTGCCGACAGCTAATATTTATCTACCTGAGTCGAAAAACGGTTTTATTCTGAAACATCCCGTCGTAGGAAGCAAGATCACTTGAAGACGAAACTTGTAAAAAATCGGCATTCAAAAGTTTTCTAAGAAAATTTACGAAGCAGAAATCAAAAAAAGTGGGACTAACATATTAGTTTACTTCACTC
This sequence comes from Oikopleura vanhoeffeni, assembly GCA_004367855.1. Taxonomy (NCBI): domain Eukaryota; kingdom Metazoa; phylum Chordata; class Appendicularia; order Copelata; family Oikopleuridae; genus Oikopleura; species Oikopleura vanhoeffeni. Next base: position 149,920 of record SCLH01002174.1, on the reverse strand, counting down.
TTCCCGTACTCTGTCGTTAATTTTCAGAAGCCGTTTGTATGTGGGTCTAAAAGACAGATTAGATTCTTTTTAAAAACGTTAGTTGTTCTAGAATCAGACATCACCACCTGATGGTTGATGTAACAAGTTGAGTTTGAGATTACGAACTCGAATCTAAGAGCAGAAAAAAAAAAAGGAAATGGACCTATAAACAAGGCATCCTCAGATTTTTCACAACTGCCCTAGAATTATCTAGTGGGCGGATTGAAAGGTACCAGATTACGATGCCCACCCCCTTAATTAAGACAACTATTTTGAAAACCTATTTAACCCATATTTTTCAGTGTCAAATTTGTATATGAAATAAATTTTTTCCAATTTTATCTAGTTGAATCTTTACACCGAAAAATATGGCAAATACAATTTTTCAGAAAACATTGTCTTTCTGATTTTTCAACGAATTACATTTTCGACGAATTTAATCCCTCAACGTATTTTTCTATATTTTTGGAAACCAACAGTCGTTGACGTTAACAGGGTGTTACGCATCTGGTTAGCTATTTTGGTAGTTCAAAAATCTGCCAGGCCTACTTAAAGGATTAAAACAACAAAACTGAATATTCTGTAAAATAATGATCAGAAAAAATATCCTGAGCAACGTGTTTCACCTTAATTAATATATAAAACTCTATTTATTATTTGTTATGAGATCAACAAATTACTTTTTATTGAAGTCGCGGCGCGCGGCATCTTTGATCAAAATTTCACCTCCAATTGTAACTCAAAGGGTTAATAATTAATATATATAATTGATTTAGGCTCGATAGGATGTAATATTGAAGTGAGAAGTCGGCGAAGATCGAGCTATAAACCACGAGAAATTGAAACAATTCACATGGGATGTAAACAGCTCAATTCCTGTACAGTTGAACATAAGGTAATTTTATTCATATCCTTTTTCAAACCAAATTGATTCTTAAAAATGATGATGATCTCTATATCCCGTGTTCGAATCCCATAGCGTTGTCTCAGTCATTGCCTTGAGTAAATTAATAGTTTAGAGTGCTTGATATTGGAAGCGCCAAAGTTGATTGATGCGTTATATCAGCCAATCAATCGAGCCCACTAAAGGATCACTCAGTGCCAATCGGCACTGTGTGAGTACCGGGGTTAATTTGATTCTGTTTGATTAAAATATTTTTTTTCTTTAAATATTATTTCAGTATAATTCAAAAAATAATTATAATTGGCACCCTCAATGCTTTCCAGCAGATTCCTCGTGGCCAGCAATGTTACAGGTATGATAGAATATATTTTGTTTGTCGGAGAGCCATATCTGATAATGGATGCGACTAGTCATCCTGCGACGGAAATAATCTGATGCGACGGAACACCAGCCAATATTATGCTTCGTTTCATGATTTTGTGGGGAAATTAAGAGTGTTTGGGGGTCTACATTGAGAACTGAAAGATGCTTCTCTATTAATATTTCATAGTTTTTTCACAAATTTCGAAAGTCACTATAATATTTTCACGAAAAACCTGCTGAATGAAATTCATTTCGATAATGGTTGATTTTTAAGATAGGAAACCCACTTTTGAGGATATTTTCGAATTTTGAAAATTTTTATATTGATCTTGTAGAGGACCAAAATATTTATTATGCCCCCAGTCGGTCAAATTCTTAACTTTACCAAAAAAATTTCAAAAAAGATTATTTTTGAAATAAAAAAAATATGGTCAAAAATTTGGAAAAATTTTAATGAAAAATGCGTAGGCGCAAGAATGATAACCCAAAAAAAATTCAGCTTCCCGAGTGTTCCAAAAATTTTTGTGTTCTTATAAAAGCCGAATTTTCCTAGCTTTCAGATAGTCAGCATTTCAAGTTTGAGGAAGGTTGAGCCGCAATTCAAATCGACGATTTGAACTTTTGAATTCCATATTAGTAATATGAATGATATTATATGATATAACCCTACAGAAAATACCCCTACAGAAAATCCCACTACAGAAAATCCCCCTAAAGAAAATCCCCCTTCAGAAACTATAATCCTGTAAATAAAATTTTAAATTGTTTTCTCTAGTTTTATGTTATGTGCAAAATTTTTACGGAAAAAGTTTTCTACAACTGTGAACTGTCGATTTTCCAATAAGTCGGCGAGCAGTACCCCCTATAACTTCTTTTTAGTGGAACCACTCTACTTGCCGTCAATGTTGTTCTGAAAGCCGTTGCAATTATCAATGGGCGATGCAAAGCTTCGAACTTGATACTTCGCAGGAGTGGGAATCTGAAGCTTACCACGCTCCTGTGCCAATACTAGGCTGAAATTTTTATCAATTTTTTCCTCATTTTGTAAATAATTTTTTACTGTAAATCCTTTTCAATTTTCAACATAATTTAACTTTTACCTACAATGTTTAAAACTGTTTTAAAAGAAAAGTTCGGAATAAATATCGAAATTTACTAAAAATTCTCAACTGCAGGCATTTTAATTTTTTTTGTAACTAACCGTCAAAGTAACAATCAGCATAAAATACAAACTGATTTTAAAAATGCAAAATAAAGAATTAATTTTAAAAATTTCTTTGTACAACTCAATTAAATAAGTAAATTAATGGGGGTACTCAACGGTTTTAGAGATTTTAGATGGGGGCTCAGAAGAAAACGAAACAATTTATCGAAATTCTGAAACCCCTGAAATTAAATCTTACCTTTTGGTCCAGATATAATTTTTGAGCACCACAGCACCAAGTGAGAGTATAGTTCTAGAACACTGATTTTGACTTCAATGTCTTTTATCTCCGAAACGGCTAGATTAAAATTGATACAATTTGTCAGAATAACGGTTTCTACTACGTCAACAGTTATCGGAAATATTTTGCGAAAATTTTGATCGGAATTTTCTAGAATTAATAAAAACAGTAATTTCATGATATTTTAGAACTTGTACCACAATTTTTGCAAAACGATTCGATACATTTTATTAAAAATCAGGTATTATTCGGAAAAACATGTCTTCTCAATTTTTAATGGAAAATGTTTTTTTTGAAGATCGCTCCTATTTATAAAAATTGCAGATAAGTTCAGCCGGAAGTCAATTTTCATGATTTCTAGAATAAAAATTTTCATTGTATTGAGTTGAAAGTACCATCAAATGAAAGCTCGTGGTCTACTGAAGAAAAAATCTGCTTACTGATTGAAATTTTCTCGAAATTTTCTCGAAAACAATTCGATACATTTTTATTTAATTTGATATAATTCGAAGAAACATGTTTTCTCAATTTTAGTGAAAAACTTTTTTAATCATTGCTCCTATTAATAGAAAATTGCATTTTAGTTCAACCGGAAGTCAATTTTTGGAGATTCTAGAAAATTATTTTCATTCGATTGTACCGAAAATACCAATCAAATTGAAGATACTGCAAAACTGAAGTAAAAAGGTGCTACTCACTTTTACTTATTTTCAGAATTTTTCATTAAAATTGAAGTTTAAGTATTTTTTCCAAAAAAATCTGAAAAAACTAGACAATTTTGAGAAAAATTTTGATTTTGTTTTATGATAAGAGCAGAAATGCATTTTGTGGCCGTTTGGTGCATTTACTATGTCCCTAATCTGAATTAAAAAACCGTTGAGTACCACCTCATTAATTTCCAGCTTATGAGAATAATTTTAATCTTTTTCTGAAAAATATTGACTTTAAATTCGAAAATGTAAATAAAAAAATCAGTAATGGCAATTTTAACTTCTAACGAATATGCCCATATATTTTTAAACGTTCTTTGAAAAATTCCTTTTTTTATATCATTTTTTTCAAATTTTTTAATTAATTTCGAAAATTTTTTAAATACCGCGTGAGTTTGAAGTGGCGATGTCGTTTCTTAAGGTTTAAGTTCCAGACAAATATTGAAATTGTATAATTATTCTTACCTGCAGGCATTGAAAGATTTTAATCACCGAAAAATCACCGTTAAAAAATATAAACATACAATTTGAGAACGCAACAAAAAGGATTTTCCAAATGCAAAAAATGAATTTATGTCAAAAATTTCTGCTTTTATTTTTGACGGGAATCATAATTATTTATTTATTATCGAGAAATGGGCTTTATTTCGTTGCGAAAGCTGAAGAGGAAACAACTCAGGTCCCAAGAAATGTTTAAAATCGATGTTAAGGGGGGTTGTATCAGCAGATAAGAATCTTTGAGAGATTCATTTGATTCATAAAAAAATTTCGTAAGATCTCAAAAAGTTTATTTTTCATTCTGTGTCAATAATCCGAACGAGGACCAATTTTATTTAATCTAGTCAAAATTTTAATAGAATTTTAAAAAATTGGCTCCCTTTCAGATTTGAAGAAAAGTTCGTGATTTTAAAAGTTTCAGAAAAGTTTGTGAGCAATTTCAAAATCAGAGTTTAACTTTCTCGGTTTTCTCCTGAAAGTGCCTCAAAAATAGCAATAAAAAACCCGTATATCCAATTTTTATTCCAATTTTTGCAATAAAGTGACAACAGTTTTTATTTCACATACAAGATTATTGTACATCATTATTGTAGCCCAAATGGTTGATGAGTCACCAATGGTGACCAACCACGTTTTTTCGAGACAATTCAGAAAAGTTTCATAGTTTCCGAAATGAAAATTTCATTCCTCAACTCCGAAGATCACGATTAAAAAAATGTTGAAAAGAGCATAAATTATTATAACATATTATATGTTTTTAAGGATGTGGGTGAAGATAATAGGGCTATCTTTTACATATTTTCAAGGGAAGTTTTTGAGAAACCTGGCTTCAAAAATGATTTATTCATTTTTTAAATACGTAGTAAAATTCTTCAGAAAGTTGCCATTACTATTCAGCGCATCTGATACTTCAACCTGCGCTCAGAAAATGATTTTCAGTAGCCGTCCCTAAAAGTACTAAAAACCTACTTCTCATTTATATCTCATCATTTTTTCGTGTTATATATGCATTTAAACTTCCAAAAATAAAAGCTTTGATTAAAGTCCAAACGATCGCTTTTTTCTGATTTTTCTTTCCAAAGTCTCAAGAACGACCTGTACAGTTCTAATTTTTGTTGAAATTCTGATCTATAAATTTTCTAAAACCTACTTTATTTACAGAAAAATTTCTAAGTTCATAAAAAATCCTCCGAGTTAAAAAACTCGTCAGAAAATTCTCTACAAAATAGGTTTATCAAAAAAGGTATCTGAGAAATCCCAATTATCGTACCCATACCCTTAAGTTCACGTGTAACTATTTGAAGAATTGTAAAATGCTGTCATTTTTCATTATTACAAGATATCTCGGTCCCATAACGTTTAATCTGGGGTTAAACATTGATTATAAGCGAAGTAAACTTAATTGTTATCTTTTAATGTAATTTGTTTAAAACTCGCAAAAAGAGGAACCAAGGGACAATATTACCCAATTTACGCAACGTAGTTAATTGCAATAAATTGGCAATAATATACTTTATACTTTATTTTAATTAATTTCGTAAAGCGAATTACCAATTTAAATTTGACCCAAAACACCAGATTGTTGCAACACGGAAATATTCAGAATTATTCTTATTGATACCAAATTAAAATGACGATAAATTTGTGCGTTAAAATGACTTTTTATCAAAAAAACTTATTTTTGAAAATTTGACTGATACTTTTTTAAAGAAATTTTGTTTCTGAAACACATACCTTTTTCCCAACCTAAGTCCATCTTAAAATGGCTTGTTATCTCTATAGCGTGTGCCGAATACCACTAATGTTGTCTTATTGATTGCCTTAGTATTGCTTGAGTGATTGACACCGATCAAACTTTGGCGTCTCAATTCAAGCACCTTTTTCTATATCATACTCAAGAAAATCACCAAGACAACATGAGTGGGATTCGAACACGCGCTATAGAGATGACAAGCATTTTAGATAGACTAAGGTTGGGAAAACGATATTTTTGAAAAAAATGTTTGATTACATATTTTCCTCAGATTATTACCAGAAGCACTATGAATACGAAATCGATAGATGATACTCCACAATGTCTGGATTCCCGCGGAGTTAATAGTAGAACAATTATTTACTAAGGGGTTGTGCGACAAGTATTACGATTACTTGAAATGGTTTTACCTTGTTACTGAGGCATTTAGCAACAACTCTGTACTCAGACAAGTGCCAATTGACACTTGAATATTTTCAAGATTTATATTTATTCCGTTTATATCGATCACGATCCCAGGGTGAACGGTTTATATCATTCTTATGAACCGGAGAATGACGCTCACTATAACGGCATAAAAATGAGAAGAAAATCATGAGTATGAGAGGCTAAGAAAGGTGTGAAAAGTCCTGGATGCACATCTTAATAACTTTGTGCAAAAAAAGTGAAAAAACAAAATTTCTATTTTTTTTTAATGTCAAGTTTTCAAATCACCGAGAGGGACCTTATGTGGGGCGGAACTCTGTATTGAGCGAAACTCTAGAAAATTGTAAGACAAATTGAAAAATCTAAATTTCTATCTATTTTTTAAAGTTCAACATGAAAATAGAGTCGTTTTGTAGAGCCTGAGATCATTATCGATATCCCATATTCACACTTTTGTTAATATTCCGGCCCTGATTAGGAATCGTAGTGTGTTTTTAAGTAGAAGGGCCGGGATATTAACAAAAGTGTGAATAGGGGATATGGCACGAAAGTTAATAATTTGGCATGTGAATCACATGATGTGACAACTTATTTTTAACAGAATGTTTTTGATTGGACCATCAAAATGATTAATTGCTTTTAGATAGCAATAATATAACGATATTATAATCAATCTAATTTGAATAAGCAAAAAAACTTTCGTGCTTCCAACTATTTTGAAATCACCATGTCTTATTTTTTGATGTTGAATGCCACACATAGATTACGAGACTTCCTGGTTGTTTTTAATTATATTTTTAGCCAATTTTTTATATATAATTCGGCTTTTGGAAACAACTCATCCGTCGGATCGGCGATTACATTCGAAGAGGGCTCAAACTGATGTGAATAATAACATAAAAATTGGTCCATCGGACCAATTTATCTTATATCCATTTAACGACTTTTTGTGAATCTAGGATGTGCGGGCTGAAAAGCGGCCCCATGAGTGGCTAGGAGGGGTCGCAGGAGTGTCAGGAGTTTCCTGAGATTTCTGAAACTGTTTTAGTAATTATTAGTTTTTCTCAACAAAAATCGGAAAAATGGTAGGATTTGCACCATTTTTTTTATTTTATCATTCCCAAGATATTTTGCTCAATTTGAGCTACCTAAGAATGTTATCGGATGGGTTGTTTTCAAAAGCCGAATTAAATAAAAATATTGGCTTAAAATTGAGTAAAAAACGACCAGGAAGTCTCGTTATCGATATATGCGTGAAATTTTTCAATTCAAGTTTTTAAATACAAGTTGTATGTTCTTGACTCTGAGTTCAAGTTTTCGTGTGGATTTTGGTGAAAATTTTCTTTAATTTTTCAAATAAATGAACAAGAAAACTTTACGATACTTAAATACAGTACTTAAATTCACAGTACTTAAATAATATTATGATTCCTTCAAAATGGCATACAAATTTTGACAAAAAATATTTGCCGAGTTTGAAAACTCAAATTATTTGTTTAATTTAGTAGTAAAAACTAAGGATATATTTTTTAACGATTAGGTTGAAATTTGTAATAACCTACGCAATATAAATTGCATAAAATTGTGTGTGTAGTAAACTATGATAACCAGCGCGATAATTGATCACTGCCGGAATACATAAGTTAAAATTTAATTTCTTGAAAAAACAGCATGTCACATTTTTGCTCGCGATCTTAATATTTTGCTCGGAACTGGTGCCAACTATTGAAATCGACATAAGAAAATACTAGATGGATTGTTCTGAAACTTCATCATTACTAAAACTAATCAATCTGTTCATAAAAAATGGTTAAGGGTATCTCTTTTCCTAATTTGACATATTCTCGAAAAAATATATTAGCAAAACAGGGCTTCAAGGATATTATTCAGATTTGCCAGTTTGTAGAACTCAATCTTGCGTAAAACATGTGTCAAACTGTTTTTCATGCAAACACTCTCAGACACATAAGCGAGACAGTGAGACCTAAACAAAAGCGGAAAATCTATTTCTCCCCAGGTTTTATTTTGAAGTAAACTAAAATTGTAACATATGCTGTAGAATAAGTATGCAAAACTTTATAATAAAGTTTTTGTAGATACGTGCTATATTTATTCGGAAAATATATCTCCTCCTAGGTTAAATTTCAAAATTTGCTCCAATTCCTGCAAAAGCTAGCTAAAAACAAACAAAAGCTTCATACATGTCTTTTTTTCAATTTCGAACCCAAACTTAAAATATTGATTTTTCAAGTTCACGTGAAAAAATTTCAAAAAAAATTGGCTTCTATTTTTTCAAGAGTAGGCTCAAAATAAAGCATGGGAAAACACTGGAGAAAAAGTTGGCTAACGTCAAGCCGTAATTTTGAAGTTTTAAGGGTCAAATTTAAACAAACTTTATTTTCAACTTAATTTTGAAAAAAATTTTCTATTTTTTTTGTTCTTATTTTGGTTGTATTGTGCTTTCAAAACAAAATTGATTGATTTGGTGCATTTTTTTGACATAATAACTGCAGAAAATGTAGGAACCGGGATAATCATAAAGAAATCTTAGGCGAGTTGTTTTTTTAGTCACCTGTTCGACAAAAAAAATGGTTTTAAAAATAAAATTTCATTTTCATCAAGAACCAATTTTGAGAAAAATACGCATGCTGACTTAACGCGTCATGAAATTCTATATAAATGTTGAATTTTTCGACAATAAAATTCAGATTTTCTATATCCCTTTATCACCTTTTGGATGATCTGAGAGATGTGGGCTGAAAAGAAGAGAAAGCGGCCTCATGACTGGCTAGAAGGGGTCTTAGGAGTGTTAGGATTGGCTCCCTCAACCCACATCTCTTAGATCATCCAAAAGGTGATAAAGGGATATAGAACTTCTTGAAACACAGATTCGAAATTGAATATAAAATAATTTGAATAAGTCCGCTACCCCTTTAAAAGTTATATGAGAGCTGGTTCATCATTTGTTGGAGAATTTTTTAATGTTCATCCTGAAGTTTTCTACATGTTTGAACCTTTACACGCACTTGCAGGCCTGGATTATGCTTATTTTGAGTGTAAATATTATTTCAATGTGTTTTTAATATGTTTAGATGTGGTGGTTTAATTACTTACTAGAACTTGACTGAATTGTGCCAAGTTTCCTAAGGTATTTTAGTGTACATTAGTTTAGCCCTTCCTTTGAGACACGATTTAGGAAAATAATCAGTTTTTCCTTAGTTTTTGACCGACAATTCTTATTATTCCTTCCTGTGCAACAGTGTTTTAAAACACAGAGACCAAAAATAGTCTTGGCGGAACAAAATTCACCTTATTTTTATTTCAGGAATTTTTGTGATTTTCTGAAATTTCGCATCAAACCGAAAATGCATTATTTCGATGCAAGTTTTTGTTATAGGCAGTTAAAACAGGACTCGGACCAGATAAGAACCTATAAATATAGTTATGGGAGTAATTTCGAAGAGAAAAAATAAAGTCATATTTGCACTTGCAACCCGGTAAAAAATTAAGAAAACGTTAATAAAAGTGTCCATCATCAAGCTTGAAATTTTAGATCATTTCAAAAAAATTACCGATTTCAAGCTTGATAATAAGGCAAACCTCAGTTTGTCGATTTTTGCCGTTCCCACCTTATCTCACAAAAATTTTTTAATTGCCACTTTAAAAAATTGCTTCATATCCATAAAAAGACGACTGCAGTCAAAATGCTACCTCGAAGAAATGTGTTGATTTTCTGAAAAGTCATTTAGAATGCGACTTTAGTGATCGATACAATCAATCTTTAACTTGGAATAATTTCACAGCTCTGCATCCAGAAATGACCTCTGCAAAAAGTTTAGATTATCGTGGAAATTTCATCTTTCGACAAAACAGCAAAAGACTTTGTAAATACCCATTTTGTGGTCGAGATTTTAGGTAAATTATCTACAGAGTAATTCTAACGAACTTAATTTGTAGGTACACCAACTTTGTTGCTTTAGCCGAGGTCTACCAGGTAGGCATTACCTCAAAAAATGTGATAACACCACCATACAAACCATAATGCTCATTTTTTGTAAACAGCCAGAAGCCTCAAAATAAATTTTCAATAGATCATAAGAACGTGAATTTTTTTTATGATTTGAGTGTTGCAATTAATTCGTCAAGTGCCAACCATGGTCTCAAATTCGGTATTATTTTTCTTGTATCCGACCATCCAGCACATCAGAAATCGATTTCAAGCAAAAAAGTTCATTATTATGGGATACCGAGTTCTAGAATACCGGATTTGCTTGCAAAAAAAATCATTTATCGAAAATGCTTCAGCACAATCTCGAGCCGGTTAAAATTCATTTTTTTTCAGAAACCTTCTTTACAAATTAAATGTCACATAGGAACACAGTACAGTACGTTTCTATGTGACATTTAATTTTTAAAGAAGATTTCTGAAACAAAATGAATTTTAACCGGCGCTAGATTGTGCTGAAGAATTTTCGATAAATTAATTTTTTACGTACGTTACGTACAGCACATAATATGTTTATGAAACAATCAAAAAGAGACCTATATTTAATTTTATTTCAAAAACTTGACTTTCGGCTGTTTAAAACCATATCCCTTTATTGCCCCTCCCAAAGATTTGGTCCCTTAATAACACGGGGGGGTGAGAAAACGACGCGTCATCTGAAAACGATTCATCCAATTAAGTTATTAGATAGCTCAAACTGAGCACAATTATCTAATTAACATAAACATTTAAAATTATTTTTAATAGGACCAAAGTTTTTTTTTCTAAGATTACTCAAATTGTTTAATTATTAGTTTCTGTTAAAAAATAGAAACAAAAGTCTGATCAAAAATAGAAACAATGGTGTGATTCGGAACAGTTTTTATATTGTATTATTCACTAGATATTTGTGCACAGTTTGAGCTATCTAAGAACCTAATTCACTGAGTCGTTTTTGAAAACCCCGTTGTTTTATCACCACCGTGTTTTTGAGGGCCCAAATCATCGAGAGAGGGCAATAAAGGGATATTCATACACCATATTTAATTAATTTAGTAACGATACAATGGAATGCATTCAACATTGCCCTCCTGTGAAACTTCATAGAGTTATAAAAGTTTGCAAAAAACATGTTGCAACAGCCAAAATAATCAGAATAAATGATGTCAGAGTTTTAAGGCAGTTTGAAGGTTTGGTTTATATATACAAATACAACGTGGCCAATTCAACAGCAACCAAAAAAATGGACGTCGGATTTCATTTGAAATTTCGTAATATTTATGAAAATTAAAGAAATTGTAAAAATTTGGATTTTCAAATACAGGGGAAGCTGCCCTCCGGGAGGCTCAATATCGCCGAAAATTGTCTGCGATATTGGCACTTTCGGCGATATAGTGACATAAATTAAAAACGTGTAGGCGTTCGAAGTGACATACTTATTTGAAAATTTTTTTTAATTATTATAAGGAGTTTAGCATTTGTTCTAAAATGAAGTAAATCACCAAAATGCGTACGCGTTGAACTTTTAATTTCTTATGCCTTCTGCTGGACTAGCCCTATCGTCTCATCAAAACAATAAAAAAGTTAACCTGTAGGACAACCTGACGTATATTTATACTGTATAAGTACTCCACCAAGCTAAAATAAAAAAGATTTAAATTTTTTTTTTAAATCAATCTTAATATACGACGTCATTGATGACGCACAGAATAAAATTTGTAATAAAAACCAAAAAAGCCCACACATTTTGGCAATGTGGGCAGTGCCCACTGGGCACTGAAATAATTTCAGCTGGAAATCGTGAAATAACGTAGGTTTTTTGGCGATATTGACCAATTTAGTGATATTGCGCCGGCGACGTGGAAACTCCCTCCAATTTAAAACCGACGTCCCTGAGTTGTTTGAAAATTCAGGTTTCTGATTGGCTGCGAGTATCTTGCGCCGTTTGCGTCTTACAAGCCGGCTGAATTTGACTTATTTTTTTATCAAAATTGTTATGTTCTTTCAAAAACGAGGTCAAAGAATTTTCCATTTTGAGTTAAAGGATGTACGCGAAAAATCATTTTTGATAAAATTCTGTAACAGATTTTAAAAACAACGGAAATTTCTGATATCGTAAAAACCAACTATTTTGCATGTCAATTTTATCAGAAATTTTAAATGATCTGTACAGTATGTGTTTTTTTTAGAGGGAACAGAATCTCAAGTGTCCGGGAGAATCGTCTATAATTCGGGGAGAATTCTCCCGAATTGTTTACTTTTTGTTCCCACGAAAAAAAACACATACTGTATATTTTCAGTATTTTACACCTTTCACCCTTCAAATATATAAACCAATGAGGAAAGCTCAGATTCAGTTCAATTTTTCTTGTTCGTGATCCCCGTGCTATCTTAAATAGTAGGATCAAAATTTTTAATTCTGAATACTATAAAAGTCAAGGACTTATTAAAGAAATGGAAGAGTTGATTTTTAACCTGGGGATCGTCTGCGATTCTGCTGTACAAAATTATATTGCAATCAATTCAGATCCATTTCTGAAAAAAAGGATTTTAATTGTTCAATATGAAGATGTTGCGTTTGAACCGAAAAAATGGGCAAAGATTATGCTCAATTTTGTGTATTTAGATTATGTTTAGGGATAATTAATTAAAATTAAATTAATGAATCACCGGATTGTTTGACCCCATGACGCGCCGCGACGTTACGAGTTTTATTTTCGACGTATTAATCGAATAATATTTTTATGTTTGTTTAAGTGGTAAAATTTTTATAATGCCTTACCAAATGCACAAAACCGGTGTCACAAGCAAGTGTTGTAAATTTGATCAGTAGTTCAGAAAACGATATTCGCATTGACCCCTTTTTCGGTGGAAATACGGAAAGCAATAGATACCAGACAATAACACAAACTGATATCAGGCCATGATTTTTAAAAGGAGATTTAAAAAAGCGATTATAAAATTTTTTGGACTGATTTGTCGGAAAAAATTGGCATAATATTTCTAAAAAAAGTCGACAAAAAATGGACAAATGAACATGTTATGATTTTTGAACAGCAGTTAAAAAGAAAATATGTAAACATGCATGAAAAAGCTTAAGTGGCTATTTTTTTTGTTTTTATTCACAGATTTCAGAAAAAAAAAAAAAAAAAAGATTTTGGGTGAAAACTGCGTGAAATTTTTATAATGTTTGAATTTTTTGAAAAATTTTACGAATTCAAAAATTAAAAGTTCGAACTCCAAATCTTTCCAAAAATAAATAAAAAAATTTTGAATGAGCTGATATACATTTATTCTGGTTCAGCTAACGATAATAAGCACAAAAAATCAACCAACTAATTATTTTCCGTGAGGTTAAATTGACGCCAGTCGCCCACATCGCCTGCTACCCACTTAAACAAACATAAAAATTTATCGATTAATACGTCGAAAATGTTATCGGTAACGTCGCGGCGCGTCATTGGGTCAGAAAAAAATACTGGTAATTTCATTAATTTAATTTTAATTAATTTATCCCTAAACATAATCTAAATACACAAAATTCAGGCATAATCTTTGCCCCATTTTTCGGTTCAAAACCGCAACATCTTCATTATTTAACAATTAAAATCCTTTTTTTCAGAAATGGATCTTGAATGGATGCAATATAATTTTGCTACAGCAGAATGCGCAGACGATCCCCAAGGTTAAAATCAACCTCTTCCATTTCTTTAATAATTCCTTGACTTGTTTGGTAGTATTCAGGAATTAAAAATCTTTTTGATCCTACTATTGTAAGATAGCACGGGGGATCACGAACAAGGAAAAAATTGAACTGAATCTGAGCGTTCCTTATATAGTTTAATATTTGGGGAGTGAAGGGTGTAAAATACTGAAAAATATACAGTATATGTTTTTTTTCGTGGGAACAAAAGTAAAACAATTTGGAGAATTCTCCCCGAATTATAGACGATTCTCCGGGACACTTGAGGATTCTGTTCCCTCTAAAAAAATACATACTTTACAGATCATTTAAAAATTTCTGATAAATTGACATGCAAAAAGTTGGTTTTTTATAATATCAGGAAATTTCCGTTGTTTTTTAAAATCTGTTTACAGAATTTTATCAAAAATGATTTTTCGCGTACATCCGTTTAACTCAAAATGGAAAATTCTTTGACCTCGTTTTTAAGAACATAAACAATTTTGATAAAAAATAAGTCAAATTCAGCCGGGCTTTAGACGCAAACGGCGCAAGATACTCGCAGCCCAATCGAGAAACCTGAATTTTCCAAACAGACTCAGCGGACGTCGTTTTAAATGGAGGGAGTTATCCACGTCGCCGGCGCAATTCACTAAATGGTCATATTCGCCGAAAAAACCACGTTATTCACGATTTCCAGCTGAGAATTATTTCAGTTGCCCCGTGGGCATGCCCACATTTGCCAAAATGTGTGGGTTTTGTTGGTTTTTATTACAAATTTTATTCTGTGTCATTCAATGACGTTGTATTTAAGATTGATTAAAAAAAAATTTTTAAATCTTTTTTTTATTAGCTTGGTGGCAGTACTTATTTACAGTCATTAATATACGTCAGGTTAGTCCTACAGGTTACTTTTTTATTGTTTTGATGAGACGATAGGCTAGTCCAGCAGAAGGATAAAAATTAAAGTTCAACGCGGTACGCTTTTGGTGATGTACTTCATTTTAGAACAAATGCTAACTCCTTATTAATACTTAAAAAAATTTTCAATAAGTATGTGCACTTCGAACGTCCTACACGTTTTTATATTCACGTATATCGTCCGAAAAGGCAATATTCGCAGACAATTTTCGGCGATATTGAGCCTCCCGGAGGGCAAGCTTCCCTAAATGCTTGAAAAATCCCAAAATTTTTACAATTTCTTTAATTTCCTAAATATTACGAAAATTGTCAAATGAAATCCGACGTCCATTTTTTTGGTTGCTGCTGAATTGGCCCACGTTTCTTATTCTGTATATATAACCAAACTTCAACTGCCTTAAAAACTCTGACATCATTTATTCTGATTATTTTTGGCTGTCTGCAACATTGGTTTTTGCAAAACTTTATACTTTATGAAGTTTCACAGGAGGGCAATGTTGAATGCATTCCATTGTATCGTTACTAAATTATTAAATATGGTGTATGAATATGCCTAGGGTACACACGCGTGAGACATGGATTTTGCTCTAATTCGGTCAGAATGACATCTGTGAGTTATTCGACCAAAATTTTTTTTTTTCTATTTTTTGACCACCTAGTTTTCGTGATCGTGGTTTTCCGACAAAAAATCGTACATTTTCTATTTTTCTGTTCAAAAACACTTATTTTAAGCTCGTGAATAGATGTGCGTATGTGAAGGACCAGCATCACGAGGTACCCTTGAATCTGCAGCCTACACAGCTGCAATAACACATTTTGCCGGTTCTCGCCCCGGTCAAATATTTTTCATCGAGAATGGTTGTCACAAACTCAAATTTTCTAAAATCGAAAAGTGTGTCATGACCAGTGTCATTGACATGTCCACTGTAAGCGAAGAATAATGAACGCGCGGAAGAATATTCATCCCGTTCCATTGAATGTCATTTTATTGATCATTTAAAGTAACTACATGTAAATATTGTTTTATTAATAGTTATGATTTATTTATTAACATTTTCAAATATTGCTAAATTAACGAGGAAAAATTTATTTGTTTAAATTACGATAAAAATTATTTGTTTAAATTAACGATAAAAATTATTTGTTTAAATTAACGATAAAAAATGGGAAAGTTTCAAAGGTGAATATCCTTATTTCGACACTCTTGTGAATATCCCGGCCCAATCAAATAATCAAAGTTGGTGTTGCTGAGAGTGGTAATCATCGAAGGTTATTGTTTGTTTCTCTGTCTATTTTATAGAGTTGCTTTGAAGTCAGGCCTTAGTTTGTGCGGCGGCGCTGCGCGCGATAAAAGTCTAATGAAGTATCTCTACCGAAGGCTAAAATTTTAATAACTGATAATTTCTAACCATAATTATAGCCTAAAATTACCCGCTAGAAACCCATCACTATTTTAATTTGGAGATAAAAAATCTCTGATTTTACTATTGGGGTGGCGTTAAGGGCGGTGTTTGCAGGCAAAAATGGGTTTCAATGACCATTGTTAGCCGAAAAGTACAAATCGTCGGACCAAAACTTACCTCTCTCCAATCAGAAACGTGTTACAAAAATAACGGGAATTATTGTTCAAACTGTTATCTCCTCCCTGTGTTTTTAGGGTAAACAATGATTTATGACTCAAATTAAAGGCCGAACGAGAACATGAGGGCAAAACACCAAGTGTTTGAGTTTTTTTGAAAAATGTCTCATCAAAATGTAGCTCCTCCCTGGATTTATAAGTCACACTTCGAATGTGACATTCGGCCCAGATAAAATTGTGCAGCAGATAAAAGTCCGTGCAAAACAACCAAGTGAGTTTTTTCTTGAATTTCTTTGACCTCGGTTTTCTGTAAATCGTGTTTAAAATTTTGGAAATAAAAGAAAAAATTTCAACTTTTTTCATACAAAATATTTTTTGAACTCATCAAAAGTGCTTGCCCTAGCCGATGTATCAAAATATAATGAGTACCAAAAATGCTTGTAGATTTTTACAGATTTTCAAAAAAAAAGCACAAAAATAAAATTTTGGAAAATTGTTCTAGAGCCTCATTTTTGCGACGACCACCCCCTTAAGGGTAACGATGGTTTAACTGATGGTTTTCAACGTTAGTCCGAAGCTAACCCGCAATTAGTATTGAAGTTCAACTTCGGAGTCTAGGAGATATTTGGTTTGAAATTTTTCAAAAAATAATTTGTCAAAGTTTTTGTTATGTCCGGACGGGCCCGTATACCGGTTCAAAAGTGATTTTTCCATTTTTTGTACAACTACATTCTAGCTTCCTGGATATAAACATTTTCTCTTTTTTGTCCAGTATCAACTGTTGAATTTGTAAACTGAAAGGATGTGAACGACGACATAATTGGACTCTTTTTTACACATTTTCAAGTGAAGTTTCTGAGAAACTTGGCTTCAGAAATAACTAATTTTTTTCCAAATACGTAGTACAACTCTTGAGGGAAGTGTCGAGTACTATTCAAGTCATCTGATACTTAACCTGCCGCTCAGAAAATGTTTTTAGTAGGGTCCCTAAAAGCACTAAAAAGCCTACTTCCTCATTCAATTCTCATCATTTTTATTGATATTCAATTTAGAATGTAAGTATAATATATCATCACCAAAAATGGTAGCCTTTTCAAAATTTTTTGCCTTAGGTGTTTCTTTAGTTTGGTGCTTCGAATTCACCGCAAAGGCTGATTAAGTTCAAATGGTAGCCTTTTTTCGATTTTATTTCCGAGTCTCAGGGAACGACTTGGTGAATTTCTAGTTTTTGTTGAAATTCTATCAATTGAATTTTCTAAAACTTACTTTATTTGAAAAAAAATCAAAAATTCAGAAAAAATTCCTGAGAGTTTAAAAAGTCTGTCACAATTATTACAAAATAGGGAATCAAAAATTATCTGAGAAATCTCAATTTCGTTCACGCCTAATTTAACCTTTAAATTTCAACCCCCGAAAAAACCGACTTTTCTTTGAAAAAATCTCACAACCAAAAAAAAATCTACACATGAAAACTTGCAGAAAATTATCTACAATAGTGTATCAAAAAGTATTCTAATAACCTTATTACGTCGCCCACATCCTTAAGTTAAGTTAAGTGGGGAGTGGGTGTCGCAAAATTTGAGCCTTTCCAAGGTCATTTTGCCCGCCAAACTAGCAAATGGGAATATTCCAAAAACATTTGTTAACTAACAGAACCAACCTTCGCGGTAATTTTTGAATTTGCAGTAATCTGATACAATCCCACCTTACGCCGACCCTAACGCTTTTTAAAAAGCTTCTCAAAAGACACGCAGTTGCGTACCTACTCCTTCAATTAACTTTTTCATTTTATNTTAATGCTTTTTTAAATTCTCCTTAAAAAATCATGCCGAATCAGTTGTGTTATTGTCTGGTATCTATTTGATTTCCGTATTTCAACCGATAAAAGGGTCAATCGAATATCGTTTCTGAACTACTGATGAAATTTACAACACTTGCTTGTGACACCGGTTTGTGCCATTTGGTACGCAATTTATAATAATTTTATTATTTTCAAAAATCCAAATTAAATTTTGGGTGTTATAGGCTACTTTTCGTTTCAAAGTCAGGAGATTTTTTAATTTTTAAACGCAATTGAAGGTCAATTTTTTTCCTAAAAAGCTGTTTTTCTCTTTTTGTCAAGGAAAAAAACTTTCATATTGAGGAAATTTTTCCCACTAATTCGCGCATAACACCCGAAAATGCCTAAAGTTTATTTATATCGTCTTCAAAAAAATTCGCATAGCAGGTCAAGTTGGAAATGGAGTTATAATGAAAAGTGGTTTTTGATATTTTACAGATACTTAAGTATGTTAAGAAATTAAAACTGTAAAAGTTTGCAAGAATGAACACTTTTATTGAAGATAAAAATTAAAAAAATAAATTTTCACATTTTTTTCTTTCATAAATCACTCCGAAAAAATGTACCAAACTGCCACATCGCTGCTACCCCCTTAATTACAATAAAAAAATAATTGACAATTTCCTGACGAAAAATAAATCACAAATGGTTTTTGACGATGACATCAATAGTTACAGTATCGTTACACGATAACTGTTTTCAAATTGCAAAATGTATCTCCTTTAAGATTAAATATTTTATTAAGCTTAAATTTTTGCGAAACATTAAACGCTATTATTCCTTTTTTTTAACGACTAAAAAATTTTAGAACCGCAAATAACCGAGGTTTTTTGACGATATAAGACTTTAAAATCAATCTTTTCCGAGGAAACATTCGCAAAATAGCTTACATTTTTGCTAAGAAATCTGTAGAAAATTCCAAAAAGATTGACACGAGTTTTTTGCAGTTTCGGGCTAAAAATCGAAAAATGAATTTTTGAAGGTCACGTGAAAAAATGTCCGAAAAAAATGTGCTTTGATTACGTCAAAAATAAGCTTAAAAGAAAAAATGATGAGAAAGCCGGCTTAAGTCACGATGATATTTTGAAGTTTGAGGGGTTAAATAAATGCAAAATTCAATGTTGATTTTTTTGTTAAATTAATTTTTCATTGTTAGTTCAATTTGATAGTCATAAATATGAAAATTCAAATTTTCGAAAGTTTTTAACCTAATTTGGTTATCAGTACCCTTTGGAACCATCCACAACCAATTTAAGTATAATTCAATGACCTTCTAAGGTCTTATAAATTATCGTCCCTCACCCCCGTAAGAGATCCGACTACTTAATTTCCTTTTTTTTTAAACAATAATTTCTCAAAAAAAATGTGAATATTGATTATTCTTGTAATAAATTACATCCTAGCAACTTTACGAGACTTTTATCTTGAATTTTGTAAAATTATCCCTAGTTTTAGTTCGAGAGGTTGATGATTGGATTACGGAAAATACCGTTGATGAAAATAGTAATGGTACAAAATTAAATTTCGAAACAAGCCACGATTCTAGAATGATGATAAAAGATGAAAAATGGAAGCGAGAATTGGATCTTGATCTCATAAGAAACATAGAGCACAGATGCTCCAAAATGATGGAAATTTATGGTTACAAAGATTTTGAGTATTCACTTCTTGAAAATGAAATGAAATAAAAACAACCTATTGTAACATCAAATGTTTCATTTCAATAAATGGGTGGTAAGGGAAAAATCTGAGGACTCAAGTCATGTGACCTGATTCATTAAAAAAATTCAAAATGCTTCAATACACTTCATGGAAAGGCGCCAAAATTACCCCGCAAAATCTTTAACCTAAATATTTCGGGTAAGACCACAGTTAAAGATGGCCCAGCCGCCCGTTCGGCTCTGTGGAGCCATATTTTCAAAAGTTCAAATTAAACTATATAATTTGAACAATGAAAACATATGGGGTACTGAGTCAGAAGTGAAGTGTGATTTGTTGGCCAATCAGCGCAATAGCACTCAAGAGAACTCAATAGGCAACAACATTATTTTTGTATATTATTCACTATTATACGTTCCGGAGCAGATTCGATTGTACCTTTTATGGAACAAAAGTCTTATTTTTTTCTGTTGTCTCAAATATGTGTTTGAACAAATTTAACAAAATATTTTGGAATGGTTTTATTTAGGTTTTATGGTTATATGATTTTGAAGCAGTTCACTCAATGGCATTGTCTTGAAATTATTATTTGCATCTCGTTCTTCTCGGATATTTGAAGACCAAGTAGATTGATCAGATCGAATAAAATAAGATGATTGGAAGCAAATTTCTTGTTCTATTTCGATGGTTTTACTAGCGGTTTAAAAATCTTGAAAAATTAAAAGTTTCACTTAAAAATAAAAATGGAATTTTTGGAAATTTAATTTGAAAGTTATGAAACATTTTCTTGATAAAAATATAATTCGTGTTTTTAAAGAGATTATCAGACGTTTTTTTCAATTTGAAACGTCAATGAGCTTATGAAAGGTGTTCAAATATACAAACTTCTGATTTTGTACAATTTGTCTGAAATTGTTCGAAAATTAAACCAAAATTTTTTTATATGGTCTTTTATATGGTTTATATGGTAAGTGCAACTTTATTCGGCGAGGAAATCACAAATTTTTCAAATTTAATTGTACGCCGAGTCGGCGCCGACTCAAAATAGTATTTTTAGGAAATTAGAGAAAATGTATTTTTTTCGGCTAATTTTTCTCAAAGCTGATGCAACGCAAAAAATTTGATACCGAAAATAATCCAAATTTTTTTATTTTTCGTTAGAAAACCAATTTCGAAAAATTTAATGCGGAAAAAATTAGCTGCATAGCATTTATGTATCAAAAAATAAGACCCCCGTGTTTTGTGTGATAAATAAAACCTTTTCCTAAGACCGAAATCAGATCAGCTTGATTGACTTGAAAATGATTGCATTTCGGAAAATCATTATTGACCATAGGAATAATGTTCTCACCAGTTTTTACAGTTATTGCATCTTTCATCAAAAAATTCGTAATATTTGAAACAAGCCATTTTTGATCGGGTGGTGCAGCAATATATAGATTTTTCAGCTATAATATGTTTTTATAGGTTTATTACCAATTTGTAAAGTTTTTATTCACCTTGTTAGAATTCAAATGATTTAAAATAATTTTTGAAAACTGTTTAGTTTCGGTTTTCCCAAAAATGTAAATAGGACAGGCACGCCAACCATCATCTTCATCATGACCATCACAGTGACGCCCAAAATCGTCTTTGTTGTATCTCCAGTGTAAGGACATGAAATCACCCTTGAACAACCTTATTTTGAAAATTATTCAAGGAGGTACTCGTCGGGGGTCGAATTTTTTGAAAAGTTTTAATAAAATTGGTATAAAATTACTTATGCGATTAAGCCTCCTCAAAATAAGTTTTTCCGAATTTTTTTGCGCGGGTCGAAACTTTCGACTCGAAAAGTCGACATTTTTTCTGGGTCGACCTCGAAACCTCTAAACTTTCCTAGTTCCTAAATTTTAATATTCTAAAGAATAATTAAATCTTGTACAGATTTACTGATCGGGAGCTCTAGCCATACTTTTTGCACGTGACCGCTTATGATCAATGAAAACATTAAATTTGTGATCAATAATTACCGTTTACTTATTGATGTAGCCAACTTTTGCACATATTTTGGTCTAGGAGTAGCTTTGACAATTTCGTTCCATAAAAAAGGGTCATACTTCAAGAAAGGATAAAATTTCAGTTTATTTTGATTATATAATTTTACAAACATTTTGGAAATATATTATCCTATCCTTCAGCCAGCGTACCGGGTGTTCTTGAATTGCGCACGCATTTTCACTACGAAACATATTTGTCATTGCGTTATCATCGATATCATTTTCTCGGTGATGTTTTTTGATTTCATAAGGGTTTTCTACTTCTGAAAAGTAAAAACGGTCTTTTATAAGGTAAAATCTTCTGGTCAAACGAAGAATACGGTTCTCTTGAACAAAAAAATTAATACCCTTCTTTGAAGCCAAAATAAGTGTGTAAACTTCCGAGCCTATAATCTGAGCTTCTTTGTGTCCAGAGCGATTTCAATGTCACCCCATTTTCAGCCTTGCATTTTGAAGAATATGATGGACCAGGAATTATTGAGATAAATTTCGAAAGTTTTTCTAAATCAAAATGATGATTAAGTCCAATTGACATCGTGTCATCTACATTTGTCGAAAAATGAGTATACATCAAGCTAGAAAATATAAGAAAGTGGCGATAGAGAGCAGTGAAATTGCCAGGTTTTCGTTTGGATGAAAAAAGAAGCATCGCGCTGATTTTTCTTTCATTTATCGATATTGTAGTGTTGTAGTCATAATGAAGTGCTACATTTTTCTATGACAATAAAAATCATTTGTGTAATTTGACTCTTTCAAGAATAATTCCAAAGCCCGATTTAAACTTTGCTTAATTTCGTGGGAATGATGCAGTGGGCTGATTGGCTGAAATGTAAAATAGAATTCACATCAGCCAATCGTCTCCAAGCATTTAGTATCATTTGAATTTGGCTTGTGGACCGCACACGGAGATTAATATAGAATTGTGTCAATTTTTTATTCAAAAAACACAAGAGGAATTGACGAATTATGTGTCCGTTCCTCCCATTTCACTCAAGATTATTTTTCTCGATAAATTAAATGTGAAACTTCAAATATTTTACAAATTTTCTGAAAATGAGTATAAGTTTAAATTGACCTCAACGTTCAAATACATTCTGTTTATAAATTTTTCTTATGAAGTCATGGGATGGTGCTACCTGGACTACCACAAAACATATTGACTTATTAAAAACTTACCCTAGTACACAAGTTCGATTAGTTCAAGGCAAATAAATTCCACTTCGAAAATCTTTTATTTGATTATTTGGACTGTGTTAATATATGTGCTATAAATTTGTCATCAGATAATACATATTTTGGATTCTTAGCATTTTATCTGCAAACTTCGGACAGTTTTTAAGTGAACTAATTGGCTTTTGATATCAAAGTCTATAAGAATATACAAAAAAATTCTTAAATTCATATCAATTTTCACAAGAGTTGACAGAAACGATGCGATTTGTGGTAATTGAGTGGATATTATATGGATTATAGTATACATATGAATTAGGGCCCTTAAACCAGACCCAGTATATTCAAAGTGCGTAAACAATCATTTAATTGGCTGAATCTGCTCAAATATGACGTATGAAATCCTTTTATTCTGTAATGCAGGTCCCTTGATGGTGTGCTAGTATACCACGTTGTTTGTATACTATCTGTAATTCAAATATGCGCGATCTGTGAACAAAAAGCCCTTTACAGGGGGTGCGGCGTATAGTTGGAACCCACGCAAAAAACCTACGTAAGCCTCCGCAAAAACTTACGCAAAAACCTACGCAATAACGCGTATAGTTGGGCTTTTTTGGGTAAAAACTTTCCAACTATACGCCACACCCCCCTGTAATCCATATCATTTTAAGTTTCCCTAAAAAAATTTTATTTGGTTACTCTTCTGGAAATTAAAGCTACATCCCCTGCTAAATTGTAACTCCCGATAAAATTGAGCAATTTAAGCCAATTATTTTTTGATATATAAATCCCTGAATAAAAGTTCCATGATAACCATAAAAAGCAAATAGATAACGGTATCCAAACTTTATTAATAATCATTTTGTATTTATTTTTTGTATTTTTTACCGATCACAGTCTCGGTTAGAGCTCAATTTTCAATTTGATCCTTGATAATCCCTCAACCGATTGCGTTTCGCCGCTTTAAAATAAATGATCAAATAAAGTTTTCAATATAGTTAAAAAAAAAGATGTTATATAATCAGGCCGAGCGCAAAAATCGTAATTTGAAAAACGCTCACTTTCACTTCATTCTTATTCTCAAAATATATTTTAAAATTAAAAAAAATATTAAAGTTAAAATACCAATTTGTCTATTCAAAATTTATAAAATTATATTTGAAATCTAGACATCAAATTATTTAAATACCTGATTTTACAAAGCAAAACTGTCAGATAATCATGAGAACTTACGTCCGATTATTCATATTTAATGTTTTACAAAAAACATTCTTTATAGTTTTAGAATAAGAACTACTTATATCATATATTTTTTCTCATTTTTTAAAGTTCCAAAACATAAAATCTATTAATTTTATAACTCAACCAGTGTAAGCATATGAAAAAAGTTCCGACAAGGCAGCAGAGCCACTATACTGGCTCTTTTTTGAACGATGCTTACGGTAAGCTCGAGACAGTTGCAATTTCCATTTTTTCATTAGAAAGTCGAAAGATTTCATTTTTGCATCCAACTTTTTACATTCTAGAAAATATAGTGAGAAAAGAAAATCGCGTAAAAAAAGTCACTGTTGTCTTCATAAGGAAGTTTTTTCGAAGCAAGATTATCTGGCCAACCTCTAAGATTTTTCCGATTAGACAATTTTGATCACTTAATTTAATTGGCTTATCCCGTATTCGATGTCTAGTTTGAAAATATTTTTTCAGAAGTAAAACTTGGCCGAAAAACCCTAATAAATCAATCCTCCCGTAATATCCAAATCATATATATCCTTTCTCCAACGGAACTTCATCTCAAAAACGTTTACTATCTCTATAGCGCGTGTTTGGATCCCACTAATGTTGTCTTACTGATTGTCTTTAGTATGATTATAGGCAATGATGCTTGATATTGGGACCGCTAAATTTGATCGATGTGTAATCAAGCAATCACTAAGAAAATCACTTAGACAACATCAGTGGGATTCGTACACGCGCTATAGAGATAGTAATCGTTTTTGAGATGAAGGATATTTGAGAAAAAGATATATTCAAAAAAAACTTATTTATTCTACTTTTTTTTCTTTTTTTTATGGTTATAAGTATGCTTGAGCCGTCATAATGGCTTTGTGCTCACAAGGGTTAAGAATCCGAAAAAATTATCCGATCATCAAATTTCAATCGATTCTAACATGTGTTGTAAATCTTATACATTTTAATGTTGGCTTAATTTTTTAAAATAAGGCTTTTTTCAGACATATTCCTTTATCACTTTTTGGTTAGAATGCGTAGCCACTACTCCTTTTAACGTGTGATTTTAACGTTGTGGCTACGCATTCTAACCAAAAAGTGATAAAGGAATAAGGGATATATGATAATTAAAAAAATTAAGTGATGGCTCGCAGTTCTTCCTTAGGTCAAATTTTTGTATGGATAATTTGACTTAACTTTTGAATAATATAACCAATAGTATAACCTCCGGCCAGCCTTCCGGTACCCCACGAAAGCTGCGACATATTTTTTGTATTTTTTTGTTTTCTGCTTCTAACCTTCAGTGACTTTATTTATACCAGAAATGTTTTTTTCTGGGACTCTTCAAATAAGGCCAAAAATGTTTTTTGTCCATTAAAGCGCCCGATGAAATTTTTTGAGTAAAACGTACCTTGGTGTTCTGCGCACGTTTTTGCTATCAATAAAAACTACAAATGTTTTCTCTATCATAAAAACTCAAGAAGTCGAAGTAAAAATATCTTCACTTTTAAAAGCTCGTTCTGATTGGTCAGACAATCAGAGGCCTCCGATATGTTTTTTTGAATTATACCTACATTTGGTCAGATTTATCAAAGTCAAAAGTAACAAAATTTTACATTTATTTTTTATTTGGAAGAACATTCGTTTCAGATATGATGGCAGATTATAAAAAGGATTGACGTAAGAATTTATTGTATTTGGTTTTAAATATGACATAATAATTGGTCTTTATGCTTCATTTTGGTGTCAAGAAAAACTAATTTACATCATTTAAAATATATAAAATTCATTTAATACCCCCTTTTCACACTCTCCGGAATATCCCGGCCCTGTAAAGTAAACGTAGTGTGTTTTTAGTAGGAGGGCCGGGATAATCCGGATAGTGTGAAAGGAGATATATCAAATAGCAGATGATTATACAAAACCATCAATACAAGAAACAAAGATAAGATTCATTTTTGATTTTACAGTTAGTGATCAGACATAAAATAAAATTTGAACAAGTCCCCCAATCGGAGATACATATATGAATACAGCCTTATCATAAATCGGGGGAAATTTTTTTTTGTTGATACACGTTGCTATTTAAAGTGATTCATTTTAAAAAAAATAACAATACAAAACAATAACAAAGTAAATACATAAGATTCAATTTTATAAGATTCATTTTTGATAATACATAGTGATCTGAAACACAGGGCGCATTTTATAAAAATAGCAAAGCAGGTCCATCAAACATTCAAACAAGCTCCATTTTCAGTTTTTTGTTCATCATATATATTTTGTAAGTTTTAGAGNGTCTGAACTTTACATCTTCTGTCGATACATTTTGCAAATGATTTCTAAAAAATTTCAAAGAAAATAATTTTAATATTTCAACGTCGAATGATTAGATGAAATGATATCTTTTGCTTATATGCAGCATTTTGCAGCTGGATACCAGCTGACAAATGGTTATTTCTAATCACCAGCTGGACAAATTGAATGGTTTAAGTACCGTGTAATTAAAACTCAGGTGGCAGAAATTTCCTTTTGAAATTTGTTCTGCATCAAGCAATTCTTGCTTATTTGAAAGATTGGATTGTAGCGGCTTTATAAGGCCTTATTAGTCATAACTTATGACTCATAAGAGTTCACTTTTCACGAACAAAATAATCTACAGAAATAAAGTCATGAAAACTAAAGGGAGCTCTGTATGTCAATTGCTGTAATTTTTAACAGTAGATTTCCTTTGCTTAAGGTAGTCAAACGTGAGAAGGACAAATTTTTATTTCAACGAAAATTCAGCTAGCGAAGGACAAGTCAGAATGAATTTATTCATACGCATGCTAATTGGCTCGCGTTCAATATTATTTTGATTATGTTGGTCTTTCTTTATTTCAGTTTGTTGCCTAGCTTTAAATGGATTGTTCTTCGCTAGTTGAAAACAACACGTTTGGTTTTGCGTATCTGAAAGCATACTACTTATGTAGCAGTGATAAGCTTGATAAGACTTATCAGACCGTCTGCTACGTTTTGTCTCGTTAATTTGAGCTATAATCATTACACGATTTGAAATAAAAAATTTCAAAAGTCAAAAATGGGTACCGATGTTTTTGACCCATCTTGTAGAGAATTTTTTTCTTGGTCATTTTAAGACGTAGGATTTTTTTTGTTTATGAAAAAATTTTTCAAAAAAAAAACGATTTTTCGCTCAAATTTTCGAGATTTTACCAGGGTCTCATGAAGCCAGTCAGACTCCGTATGAAGGGCTTAGCGTAATTTTTGTGTGCAAAAATTAAGGCGTTTTTGTGGCAAAACAGTTTTTTTTTGGCTAGGGCTAGCGACCACGTGGTCGACCTCAAATGACCGGTCAAGTTCAAGGTCAATCTCAAGTTCATCGTAGAAACTTGAAAGTACCCCCAAAAGAACCGGAGGGGTCGACTTCTAATGAACGTATTAGCAACTATAGGTCAATGATGTACTGAAAGGTCGCTAGAGAGCAACCATGGTTCAACCTCAAGGTCAATCTCAAGTTCATCGTATAGACTCTAGCGACCTTTCAGTACATCACTGACCTATAGTTGCTAATACGTTCATTAGAAAGTCGACCCCTCCGGTTCTTTTGGGGTTACTTTCAAGTCTTTACGAAGAACTTGAGATTGACCTTGAACTTTGACCGGTCATTTGAGGTTGACCACGTGGTCGCTAGCTTTAGCCAAAAAAGGGTTCGCCAAAAAACGCTTAATTTTCACCTGCCAAAAAAATTACGTGCATTGTCACACCGGATTCCAAATTAGAGTGGTCCCAATATCAAGCATCCTTGCCTATAATCATACTAAAGACAATCAGTAAGACAACATTAGTGGGATCCGAACACGCGCTATAGAGATAGTAAACGTTTTGAGATGAAGTTCCGTTGGAGAAAGGATATATATATGTTTGGATATTACGGGAGGATTGATTTATTAGAGGTTTTTCGGCCTAAGTTTTTACTTCTGAAAAATATTTTCAAACTAGACATCGAATACGGGATAAGCCAATTAAATTAAGTATGATCAAAATTGTCTTATCGGACAAATCTTAGAGGTTGGCCAGATAATCGTGCTTCGAAAAAACTTCCTTATGAAGACAACAGTGACTTTTTTTACGCGATTTCTTTTCTCACTATATTTTCTAGAATGTAAAAGTCGGATGCAAAAATGAAATCTTTCGACTTTCTAATGAAAAAATGGAAATTGCAACTGTCTCGAGCTTACCGTAAGCATCGTTCAAAAAAGAGCCAGTATAGTGGCTCTGCCTGCCTTGGCGGAACTTTTTTAAATATGCTTTCACACCTTGGTTTGAAGTTATTAAAAATTAATAGATTTTATGTTTTGGAACTTTAAAAATGAGAAAAATATATGATATAAGAGTTCTTATTCTAAAACTATAAAAAATGTTTTTTTTTAAAACATTAAATATGAATAATCGGACGTTATCGCTCATCAGTTCTCATGATTATCTGACAGTTTTGCTTTTGTTTTAAATCAGTAATTTATCTAGGTATAAATTTTTGAATAGAGAAATTGGTATTTTAACTTTAATATTTTTTTTAATTTTAAATATATTTTGAGAATAAGAATGAAGTGAAAGTGAGCGTTTTTTTAAATTACGATTTTTGCGCTCGGGTCTGATTATTATTAATAACTAAATTAAAATTTTTTGATCATTTATTTTAAAGCGGCGAAACGAATCGGTTGAGGGATTATCAAGGATCAAATTGAAAATTGAGCTCTAACCGAGACTGTGATCGGAAATATCAAAAAAATAAATACAAAATGATTATTAATAAAGTTTGGATACCGTTATTCTATTTGCTTTTTATGGTTATCATGGAACTTTTATTCAAGGATTTATATATCAAAAATAATTGGCTTAAATTGCTCAATTTTATCGAGTTACAATTAGCAGGGGATGTAGACTTTAATTTCCAGAAGAGTAACCAAATAAAATTTTTTAGAGAAACTTAAAATGATATGGATTACAGGGGGGTGTGGCGTATAGTTGGAAAGTTTTACCCGAAAAAGCCCAACTATACGCGTATTGCGTAGGTTTTGCGTAAGTTTTTGCGGAGGCTTACGTAGGTTTTTTGCGTGGTTCCAACTATACGCCGCACCCCCTGTAAAAGGCTTTTTGTCACAGATCGCGCATATTTGAATTACAGATAGTATACAAACAACGTGGGTATACTAGCACCCAATCAAGACCCTGCATTACAGAATAAAAGGATTTTCATACGTCAGATTTGAGCAGATTCAGCCAATTAAATGATTGTATTTACGGCACTTAATATACTGGTCTGTCGTTAAGGGCCCTAATCATATGTATACATAACCATTATAATATCCACTCAATTACCACAAATCGCATCGTTTCTGTCAACTCTTGTGAAAATTGATATGAATTTAGAGATATTTTTTGTATATTCTTATAGACTTTGATATCAAAGAGCCAATTAGTTCACGTTAAAAACTGCCCAAGTTTGCAGATAAAAATGCTAAGAATCCAAAATATGTATTATCTGATGACAAATTATAGCCAATATATTAACACAGTCCAAATAAATCAAATAAAAGATTTTCGAAGTGGAATTTATTTTGCCTTGAACTAAATCGAACTTTGGTCTAGGGTAAGTTTTTAATAAGTCAAATGTATTTGTGGTTAGTCCAGGTAGCAGCCATCCCATGAGTCATAAGAAAAATTTATAAACAGAATGTTTGAACGTTGAGGTCAATTTAAACTTATACTCATTTTCAGAAAATTGTAAAATATTTAAAGTTTACATTTAATTTATCGAGAAAAATATCTCAGAGTGAAATGGGAGGAACGGAACATAGATTTCGTCAGATCCTCTTGTGTTTTTTTGATAATAAGTGACACAATTCTATATGAATCTCCCGTGTGCGGTCCACAGCCAAATTCAAATGATACAAATGCTTGGAGATGATTGGCTGATGTGAATTCTATTTTACACATTTACAGCCAATCAGCTCACTGCATAATTCCACGAAATTTAGCGGGCTTTAAATCGAGAATTATTCTTGATAGAGTCAAGTTACCAGAATGATTTTATTGTCATAGAAAATGTAGCACTTCATTACGACTACAACACTACAATATCGATATATGAAAGAAAAGTCAGCTCGATGCTTCATTATTTCATCCAACAATAAACTAGCAAGGTCCACTGCTCTCTATCGTCACTTTTTATATTTTCTAGCTTGATGTATACTCTTTTTCGACAAATGTAGATGACACGATGTCAATGAACTTAATCATCATTTTGACTAGAAAAACTGTTCAAATTTATCTCATTATTCCTGGTCCACTATTCTTCAAAATGAAGGCTGAAAGGCGATAGATGGGTGACATTGAGAATCCCTCTGGACACAAAGAAGCTCAGAGTTTTAGCTCGGAAGTTTACACACTATTTTGGCTTCAAAGAAGAGGTAGCAATTTTTTGTTCAGAGAGACCGTAGTTTTGTGTTTGACCAAAGAATTTTTACCTTATAAAAGATCGTTATAACTTTCAGAAGTAGAACCATATGAAATTAAAAACAATCACCGAGAAAAATATACGATGATAACGCGATGACAAATATTTTCGTAGTAGAAATGCGTGGCGCAATTCAAGAAACACCCGGTACGCTGGCTGAGGATAATAGGATATATATTGTATAATTATTTCAAATGACATTATCAAAAAGACTAGAATTTATACCTTTTTGAAGTATGACCCTTTTTTATGGAACGAAATTGTAAAGCTACTCCTAGACCAAATATTGTGCAAAAAGTGGCATACATCATTAAGTTCACGGTAATTATTGATCATAAGCGGTCAGTGACCGCCAGTCACGTACAAAAGTATGGCTTGAGCTCCCAGAGCGTACAAGATTAATGATATTCTTTAGAAAATGAAATTTAGGAACGAGGAAAGTTTAGAGCGCTGAAAAATATTCTGGCCATAATATGTTTTCCGGGTCGACGCGGTCAAAATATTTAGACAAGTGACGCAGGGCGAGTCAGGTCGAGTCGACCCAGAAAAGATGTCCATTTTTTGAGTCGAAAAAGTTTAGACCCACGCAAAAAATTCGAAAAAATTATATTTGAGGAGGCTTAATCGCAAAAGTAATGTTATACAATTTTATTTAAACTTTTCAAAAAAATTCGACCCCCGACGAGACCTCCTTAAATAATTTTCAAAATAATAGTTTTTCAAGGGTGATTTCATGTCCTTACACTGGAGATACAACAAAGACGATTATTGGCGTCACTGTGATGGTCCATGATGAAGATGCATGGTTGGCTGCGCTGTCCTATTTACATTTTTGGGAAGCCGAAACTAAACAGTTTTCAAAAATTTTTAAATCATTTGAATTCTAACAAGGTGATAAAACTTTTCTCGGAATATTAAAACCTATAAAACATGTTATAGCTGAAAAAAAATCTATATTATTGCTGCACCACCGATCAAAATGGCTTGTTTCAAATATTACGATTTTTTGATGAAAGATGCCAATAACTGTAAAAACTGGTGAAAACACTTTCCTATGGTCAATAATGATGTTTCCGAAATGCAATCATTTTCAAGTCAATCAAGCTGATCTGATTCTCGGTCTAGGAGAAGGTTTTATTTATCACACAAAACAACGGGGGTCTTATACGTGCATCAGCTTGAGAAAAATAAGCAAAAATTCGCCCGAAAAAATACATTTTCTTCTATTTCCCTAAAAGATCAGT
>SCLH01002174.1:97593-114527 GCA_004367855.1 Oikopleura vanhoeffeni | reverse complement strand
ACTTGAGTTTGAATTACACGGTACTTAAACCATAAAATTGTTGTCTTACCGATTGTCTTTAGTATGATTATAGGCAAGGATGCTTGATATTGGGGCCGCTAAATTTGATCGATGTGTAATCAAGCAATCACTAAAAAAATCACTTAGACAACATCAGTGGGATTCGAACACGCGATTATAGAGATAGTAAACGTTTTGGAGATGGAGTTCCGTTGAGAAAAGGATATATTCAAAAAAAATATTTATTCTCCTTTTTTTGTTTTTTATTTGTTTGAAGTATGCTTGAGCCATTATAATGGCTTTGTGCTCACAAGGGTTAAGAATCCGAAAAATTATCCGACCATCAAACTTTCAATCGATTTTAACATGTTTTGTAAATCTCATACATTTTTATGTTGGCTTAATTTTTTAAAATAAGGCTTTTTTCAGAAGGTGATGGCTCGCAGTTCTTCCTTAGGTCAAATTTTTTTATGGATAATTTGACTTAACTTTTGAATAATATCGATCATTATGCCTGGATAACTTTAAAAACTTATTCCCTATTCTTTTAACAGGCAAATAAGTTTTTAAAGTGACCCAGGCATAATGATCGATATAACCAATAGTATAACCCCGGCCGGCCTTCCGGTACCTCACGAAAGCTGCGACATATATTTTGTATTTTTTTGTTTTCTGCTTCTAACCTATTTTTTATTTGGAAGAACATTCGTTTCAGATATGATGGCAGATTAAAAAAAGGATTGACGTAAGAATTTATTGTATTTGGTTTTTAATATGATGTAATAATTGGTCTTTATGCTTCATTTTGGTGTCAAGAAAAAACTAATTTACATCATTTAAAATAAATATATAATTCATTTAATACCTCCTTTTCACACTATCCGGAATATCCCGGCCCTGTAAAGTAAACGTAGTGCGTTTTTAGTAGCAGGGCCGGGATATTCCGGATAGTGTGAGAGGAGATATATCAAATAGCAGATGATTATAAAACACCATAAATCAAGAAAACAAGATAAGATTCATTTTTGATTTTACAGTTAGTGATCATACACAAAAGCAAAATTTGAACAAGGCCCCAAATCTGCATTCGAGCGGAGATCCATATATGAATACAGCCTTATCATAAATAAAGGTAATTTTTTTTTGGCGCAACACATTGCTATTTAAAGTGATTCATTTTAAAAATATCAATGCAAAACAATAACACATATACAAATAACACATATAAAAAAAATGTAAATATAAGATTCATTTTTGATAATACATAGTGATCTGAAACACAAGGCGCTTTTTATAAAAAATAGCAAAGCAGGTCTATCAAACATTCAAACAAGCTCCATTTTCAGTTTTTTGTTCATCATATATATTTCTGACAGTGATTGTCTCAGTGAGTGCTTGACTCAGTGATTGCACACGATCAAATTAAGTTGGTCTCAATACAAGCACCGGATCTGACAGCCAAAGAGTTTCTTACGTGCCCTTACCGGGTTTGTAAGGAACCAGATAACGGTCAAATCTTAAACCCGGTTTCTCGAGAACAGGAATATATTTTGGTTTGATCTTTTCATCAAATGTCTTTGAAATTTTTTGTCAAACATTATTGGGGGGTCAAATTTAAAACATTAATTTAAAACAATATTAAAACAAATTTAAAAATAAAATACTCTTTTTATTGGGCCTTCAGCTGATTTGGCTCCATCTTTCACAAGTTTAAATTAAAAACATAAAATTCCCCTTCTTCGGCCTTCGGCCGTATTTTGGGGCTATTTTTAACAAATTTCAATTAAAACATAAATTCATTTATATCTGGTCTTCGGCGATTAAGAGCTTATTTACTTTAACAAATTTAAAACATAAAATCCCCTTTTTATCGGCCTCGGCGGTATTTGGGGCTCATTTTTTCAACAAAAATTGGGAATAAAAACATGAAAATCCACCTTCTATCGGCCATCTTGAATTTTAATTACGACCTAAATCATTTGAAATAAAAATTATCGAAATATCTTTTATTAACAATTGTTTTGCTAAATGAGGTCACATTACACAAATGGTACGGTACGCCCCCCGCTGAAGGCCGAACCCCATAGGAGCAATTTTGGAAATTGCCCATAGTGAAACACTAAAGGACCCTGATGATGTCCATCCGAAAAATTGTACAATACATTTGGTGAAAGCCCCAAAAAAAGCCCCCCGTTACCCAAAGGCATATGACGGAAAGCAAAATTTCTTGTTTGGTCTCTAATGGGTCATATTACACCAAATGACCACCACGACCACCCCCTTAATTTATCTTTTGTTTCAACATCTGGCTGTATATATCATAGATGCCCAGAACGCCTCACATGAAAATAACTAGTTTTGTCACTTAAACTTTAGGTAAAATGTTTCAGAAATCCGTCGCAATTGGATATGCGTATGTGATTGTGAAGGGGTGGGGTTCTTTTTTCTTGGCGGGGTGGGTTGGGATTGGAATATTTCGATAATGTTACTAAGGGTCCAGACAAATAGGGTGGCGAGGATTTTCAAATAAAAGACAGAAAGTTCTGAAAGGTTGACATAAGTTATGCACATACCTAGACAGATAAGAAAGGCTCGATTAAATATTTTTTTATTTGTTAACTCCGGGCGGCAGTTGGTGTGGCAACAGGTTTTTTGTACCTCACGCAATTTCAAAGATTGCTTTTATTCGTTTCATTTTTTAATTGTTACTAGCTATTTGATACGGTAGACATACAGATATATAGACAACTTCTAAAAAAGGCCTGCACTTACTAACTTCAGATTAGTAACTAACTGCCAACTCCAGCGAGCCGGAACAAAAGTCCTCAAGTCCTATTAATTGTCCTACTGCTTCAGACTAACGGGATTCGACTTGGCGAACTCTCTCTCCTCTCGCTTTTTACTCGCCTCTCTTTTGCCTCTCTCTTAAAATGATATTATGGAGATATGCGATTTTTAAGGTTATTTTTTTTGAAAATCAAATGATGTGTCCGCAGTCAGACCCAGCTTCATTTTTTTACATGCTAGGACGTACGGAATCTAAACTCTCTAGGTTGTGGGTGGTAATTGGAAAACGAACAAAAATTGCATTATGCGAAAATTTAATTTTTTTTTTTGTGACACGCAATTTGTTTGGCCAAATCCTATGTTTAACCTTTTTTTCGCTCTGCGCCTCGAATATATTGTTTCTGGGGGCCGTGAGATATTATTTCCGATTTCACAATAAATTTTTTTTCGTGCATCTTTCTAGAGAAAAATGAGAAAATTTAATTTGTCTGAACATCGAGATCTGCATTTGGTTCGATTTCAACCAATCAGAATCGATCATTTGAATCATTTTATAAATCCATTTTCTGTGGCTGAATTCAAATAATTATACTTTTTTTTGTCTTTATGTTTTTTGTCAAAGAAACTGCCCTTTTTAGACATTTTGATATCCTCAAAACGGACCAAATTGGTTTTATTATTTGGCTCAAAAGCCTTCTAGCGCCTCAAATATATGTTAGGGCCGTGAGATATTAATTTCCATTTCACAATATTTTTTTTTCTGCAATCTTTCTAAGAATAAAGTGAGAAAAATAAATTTGTTGACACCTGAAATTTTCTTCATGGTTCGAAAATTTTGAACCAATCAGAATCGATCATTTTGATCATTTAATAAATCCTTTTTTGTGTAGTTGGAATCCAAATAATATTTTTTGTTTTATCTTTGGTTCTTAAAAAATGTCCTTTTTAAGACGTTTGAAATTCTTCAAAACGGGCCAAAATTGGTAATTATTGCTTCAAAGTCTCTAGCGCCTCAAATATATGTTGAACCGTGAGATATTATTTTCCTCTTGCGCGATCGCGATAATTTGTTTTTTTTTGCTTCTCTTGAAGAATGAAATGAGAATAATAAAATTATTTAACATCGAGATTCTCAATTGGTCAAATTTGAACCAATCAGAATCGATATTTTTGGCAACATTTACTTGGTTTCTCTCTTTTTCTTATTTTCAAATATAATATTTTTTTGTTTTAACATATCCTTTTTAGCGTTGTTGAATCTTCAAAACGGCCAAATTGTTAATTAGCTTACAGGCTTTAGCGCCCTCTTTATTAATTAAAAAACTCTTGTTTATTTGACCTTTTAGGAACTAATTTAAGAAAACGAAAAGTTTTGACCCTTATTTGTTCTCTTGATTAAGATGATAAAATTAAAATGGTAGTAAGGAATATATTCTTTAGTCAATATAACACATTCAAGTATCTATAAAACGGATTAAGAGGCCATAAAAGCGGGGTTTTTATGTTTTTTATATAATTTTGGCGGGGGAAATGAGCTTTCAATCGGGCCGAAAGCCGATAAGGAGGATATTAATATTTTTAAATTTTTAATTTTGTTGAAACTTCAGCCCCTAATCAGCCGAGGCAAATAAAGGTGATTTTTATGGTTTTATAAAATTGAATTTGAGGAAAATGAGCCCAAATCGGTCACAGGCCGATAAAAGGGGATATTTATTTTTAATTAATTTTGTTGAAAAATGACCAAAATTGGCCGAAGCTGATAAAAGGGATTTTATAGTTTTCTTATCTAATTTTGGGTGAAAATGAGCTCCAAATCGGCGAAGGCGATTAAAAGGAGTTTTTTTATTCAATTTTGGGAAATGAGGCCCCAAATCGGCCGAAGCCGATAAAAGGGATTTCTATGTTTTTTTAATTGAATTTTGGGGAAATGAGCCCTAAATCGGCCCAAGGCCAACAAAAAGGAGATTATATGTTTTTTTATTCAAATTGTTAAAAAATGAGCCCCAATTTGGCCGGAAGCGCGAAAAAGGGAATTTTATGTTTATTTATTTGATTTTTGTTAAAAAATATCTTATTGAGCGCGAAGGCCGATAAAAGGCGATTTTATGTTTTTAATTGAATTTTTGTAGGAAATGAGCCCCGATAAGGCCGTAAGCGGATTATATGTTTATTTTAAATTTTTTAAAAATTGGGGCCCCAATCGGCCGAAGACCGCATAAAAAGAGTTTTTTTTTATTCAATTCTTTGGGGAGGATGAGCCCCAATCGCCGAAGGCCAACAAAAGGAGATTATATGTTTTTTATTCAAATTTGTTTTAAAAATGAGCCACTATCGGCCGAAGGCCGATAAAGGTTGATTTTTTTTATTTAATTTTTTCAGGAAATGGCCCAAATTAGCCGAAGGCCGACAAAGAGGATTTTATGTTTTTTTATTTAATTTTGTTAAAAAAACTAAGCTCCTATTTGGCCGAAGGGCCGATAAAGGCGATTTTATGTTTTGAATTAAATTTTGTAGGAAATGAGCCCCAAAGGGGCCGATGAAAAGCGGATTTTATGTTAATTTTTAAAAAATGAGCCTTAATCGGCTGAAGGCCGAT
Organism: Oikopleura vanhoeffeni; assembly: GCA_004367855.1. NCBI lineage: Eukaryota > Metazoa > Chordata > Appendicularia > Copelata > Oikopleuridae > Oikopleura > Oikopleura vanhoeffeni. Next base: position 109,144 of record SCLH01002174.1, on the reverse strand, counting down.
AAAAAAAGATTTTTTTTTTATTTATTTTGGGGAGTTATGAGCCCCAAATCGGCCGAAGGCCGAATTGAAGGGGGTTATATGTTTTTTTTATTTAATTTTTGGGGGAAATTGAGCTCCAAATCGGCCGAAGGCCAACAAAAGGGGATTTTATTGCTTTTATATTTTAAATTTGTTACAGAAATGAGGCCCCTTACGGCCGAAGGCCGATAAAAAGGAGATTTTTATGTTTTTTTTTAATTATTTTGGGGAAGTGGCTCCATTTAATCGGCCGAAAGGGCCAACAAAAGAGATATATATGTTTTTATTTCAAAATTTTGTTAAAAAATGAGCCCCTAATCGAGGCCGAAGGGCCGATAAAAGGCGATTTTATAGTTTTTAATTGAATTTTTTAGGAAATTGAGCCCCAAAGGCCGATAAAGCGGATTATATGTTTTATTTTAAATTTTTTTTAAAAAATGAGCCCCCAATCGGCCGAAAGCTATTAAAAAAAAAAAAAAAAAATGATTTTTTTCATTCAATTTTTTGGGAGGATGAAGCACAAATTCGGCCGAAGGCACAACAAAAGGAGATGATATGTTTTTTATTTCTTCAATTTGGTTTAAAAATGAGCCACTATCGGCCGAGAGGCTCGTTTTGATTTTTTTATTTAATTTTCAGGAAAAATGAGCGCCATTAGCCGAAGGCCGACAAAAGAGGATTTTAGTGTTTCTTTATCTTAATTTCTGTTAAAAAATAGCTCCTAATTGGGCCGAAGCCGATAAAAGGGCGTTTTTTATGTTTTTTCATTTAAAGTTTTATGTAGGGAAATGAGCCCAAAGGCCGATAAAGCGGATTTAGTTTAATAATTTTATTTAAAAAATGAGCCCCTTAATTCGGCTGAAGGCCGAATAAAAAAAAGATTTTTTTTTTATTTAATTTTTGGGAGAATGAGCCCCAAATCGTCCGAAAGGACCGACTAAAGGGGATTTTGTTTTTTTGTTTATTTTGGGAAAATAAGGCTCCAAAATCAGGCCGGAAGGCCGCTGAAGGGGGTTATATGTTTTTTTATTTAATTTGGGGGGAATTGAGCTCCAAATCGCCGAAGGGCCAACAAAAGGGGGATTTTATGTTTTTTATTTTTAAATTTGTTAAGAAATGAGCCGCTTATCGGCCGAAAGCCGATAAAAAAGAGATTTTTATGTTTTTTTATTTATTTTGTTAGAAATGAGATCCAAATCGGTCATTTTTAGGCTGAATAAAAGAGGTTATCTTATTTTTATTTAATTTGATTGAAAATGAGCCTCAAATCGGCTGGAGGCGATAAAGGGATTTTATGTTTTTTATATTATTTTTGTAGATAATGGCCCCAAATCGGCCAAGGCAACAAAAAGGTTGATTTTATGTTTTTCAATTAATTGTATTTGAAAATGAGCCCAATCGGCCCAAATGCGTAAAGGCGCGGATATTATATATTTTCTTTTTTTCATTTATTCTGAAAATGGCAGAACAAAATTTAAGAAATTTTCAGGAAAGTTTTCCAACATATTTAAAAATTTTTTGTTATTTGAAATAAAGTTTAAATATTTAAGTTTAGTTTTGGCAAAAATTTGGCGCAATTCGAAAGGAAGTTTTCAAATTTCGAAAAAATTACCTATTTTTTCGAAGAAAAATTTTAACAAATTTTATAGAATATTTGTTAATTTTTTTTCCAAAATTTAAATTATTTTTTCTAAATTTTTAAGATTTTTTTTTTTAATTGGGTGTGTTTTTGTTTCAAATTTTACAAAAATTAACTTATTTTTTTTTTATAACAAATTTAAATTTTTTTACATTTGAAATTTCTTCGACATAAATATTTCGCAAAAAAATAAATTTTCTTCTTATTTTAAACTTTTTCACAGATTTTTACATTTTTACAAAATTCTGAATNATAATTTCGTCACGTTTACTATCTCTATAGCGCGTGTTCAAATCTCACTAATGTCTTGATGAGTAATTGACTTGAGTATGATTATAGGGAAGGGTGCTTGATATTGGGACCACTTAATTTGATCGGTGTGTCAATCACTCAAGCAATCACTGAGACAATCACTTAGACAACATTAGTGCGATTCGAACACGCGCTATAGAGATACTAAACGTTTTTGAGATGGAGTTTCGTTGGTAAAAGTATATAGAATTTTTTTAGGGTGCAAGATTTTTCTTCAAATACTTTAGTCGAACAAATTTTAGTGCCCCGGCAATTGCTCATTGAAAACCCCAATTTTCTCTTAATTCTTGACGACTACCCTCTTAAACGCGAAAGTAACATATATAAATTAAGATTCTCATAGATTTTTATTTCTGATATGTAAGTACATTTGTAACAGATTCAAATGCAGTTGGAAAATTAATACAATGCAGTTCAAATTGATCAGACAAAAATTGTTAATCAAATAAAGACGAGTTGATAACCCTAACTATTATTGTATCATTTTGGTACCAGGAACTTATATATATCACGGTTATTGCTGGGGACTTTTAGGCTACTTCTTCAATTAACATTTTTATATAATTTTTATATAATCAACTTAACTGAGCACAAATATTTAGAGAAAAAAATTTATAAAATGGTCCGAATCAGACCATTGTTTCCAATTTTGAAACAAAAACTGATAATTGAACAATTACAGTAATCTTAGAAAAAAAATAATCAATTGATTTTATTTTATTATGGACTAGATACTCTGGCTCAGCTTGAGTTTTCTAAGAGGTTAATCGGATAACTCGTTTTCAAAAGTCGAAATACAGTATGTGTTTTTTTTTCGCGGGAACAAAAAGTAAACAATTCGGGAAAATTCTCCCTAAAATATAGACAATTCTCCCGGTCACTTGATACTCTTTTCCTCCTCAAAAAAAAACACATACTGTATATGAAAATTTTAACTTAAAAAGTGGTATGCAAGTCCCAGCAAATACCGTAATATATATATATATAAACCGATCAGAGGCCTCCGATATGCTTTTTTGTTCAATTATTCCTACATTTGGTTAGACTTATAAAGGCCAAAATTAACAAAATTTAACATTTATTTTTCATTTAGAAGAACATTCGTTTCAGATATAAATTACAACTTGTTTGACCATAATTTATGGCAAATTAAAAGTAGAATTGGTGTAAGAATTTATTGTATTCCGTTTTGAATATGATATCCCCTATTCACACTTTTGTTAATATCCCGGCCCTACAACTTAAAAACACACATAGTTTCCTAATCAGGGCCGGGATATTAACAAAAGTGTGAATAGGGGATATAACAATTGGTTTCTATGCTTCATTAAGGTATCAAGAAAAAACTTAATTACATCATTTTAAAAACAGAAAATTAATTTCATATCCCCCTTTCACACTATCCAGAATATTCCGGCCCTGTTAAACGTAGGGCCGAAATATTCCAGAAAATGTGAAAGAAGATATATCAAATAGCAAATGATTATACAAATAAGTAATTATTTTCAAAATTCATTTTATTTGAAAAATTTCATCAAAGGCTATAATTTTTAGACCTGAAACACGAAAAGATTCAATATAAACTAACGATTCATTTTTGATTTAACAGTTAGTAATCAGTCACAAAGGCAAAATTTGAACAAGGCCCCCAATCTGCATTCGGGCGGAGATTCATATATCCCTTNATACCGCAAATTGAATACCGTAATATTAATAAAAGATTTTTGATAATACAGTTAGTGATCTGAAACACAATGCGCTATTCAAGAAATAGCAAAATGGGTTGATCAAACATTCAAACAAGCTCCATCTTGAGTTTATTGTATATCCATTATTATGTCCGGGTCACTTTTAAAACTTATTTGCCTGTTAAAAGAATAGGGAATAAGTTTTTAAAGTGACCCGGGCATAATAATGGATATTATCTGAACTTTACATCTTCTGTCGATATTTTGCAATTGATTTCAAAAAAAACAAATTTTAATTATTCAACGTCGAATAACATGATGAAATGATGTATTTCGCTTATATGCAGCATTTTGCAGGTGGAAACCAGCTGACAAGGGGTTATTTCTATCACCAGCTGACAAAAATTATGGTTTAAGTACATAGTAATTAAAACTCAGGTGGCAAAAAATTATTTTTGAAACTTGTTGTGAAGCAAGCCATTCTTGCTTATTTGAAAGCTTGGATTGTATCGGCTTCATAAGACCTTATGACTCATACCTTTGGTGGATAACCTTTGCTGAAGGTAGTCAAACGTGAGCCGGACAAATTTGTATTTCAAAGAAAATTCAGCTAGCGAAGGACAAGCCAGAATAAATTTTATCATACGCAATGCGTATTACGCATGCTAATTGGCTCGCGTTCAATATTATTCTGATTATGTTGTTCTTTCTTAAATTCAGTTTGTCGCCGAGCTTTAAGTGGATTGTTTTTCGCTGGCTGAAAAAAACACCTTTGGTAATTTTTTATTTAGTATTGAGAGCTGTTTCGGCAAATACTGATACGAAAAAATACTGTATTTCATTCTTCTGAGTAAAAGGTCCTTCATCGAAAGATCGTGACCATTTGAAAAATGCAAAATAAAAACATTTGATTGGTTGTTAACCAAAATCTTACCAATGAAATTGGCCCATTCTTAAATCCAGATTTTGATTGGGTGCTAGTATCCCGCGTTATTTGTATTATTCAAATTGTCATGATATGTCAACTGAGGGCCCTCAATCCATATGATATTATTCATAACTCAGAAAATTTACAATGAAATTTTTTCGAAAATTCATTTTAAATAAAAATAATAATTATTCGAGAAAAACATAATCTTTGTATATGGAGACAGTAACGTAAGACGATAAGATTCATTTTTAAGAATACAGTAAGTGATCTGACACACAAAGAGCAGTAAAGGTCAATCAAAAATAAATTTGGTGCATTTCCAGTCAGGGATCAGCGCAAGATTTGTGAATTTCTGTCCTGTCCTGTCCTGAGGCAGGCAAATTTCAAAATTTTCTGTCCTGACCTAACCAGTCCTGTCCTAGGACAGGTATCTGTCCGAAGACAGGTATCTGAGAGCATTCATTTTTGGTGGACAAAATTTTTGGTCGACATTTTTTCGCCTATCTTTTGATATGAAAAATGCGTAGGCGCAAACAAATTTGAAGAAAAATCGTGTGCAATTAATCATTTTTCGGAAACATTTCGATAGCATAAACCACCTTCTTCAAATACAAAAATAGAAAATATAATCAAACAATGAGGCATTTGGTAAATTCGTATTTTACTGCTGATTACCGCCCACGCACTTTTGTGTTGAGAAAACCCGTTATTGAAAAGCTAATCAACATTATGCGTTTTGAGAGTTAATAAAATCAATTTTGTTTCCAGCATCCCATTTTTGCGAAAGCATATTACTTATACATGTATGTAATAGCAGTGATAAGCGTGATAAGTTCAATATGTCCAAAGGATTCTTTTATTTTCTCTCACACTTTAACAAATAATTCACACAAAATAAATCATCAAAAAATTCGAAAATAAAAATTTGAGGGAGTTCTTTATGTTGAATGTTGTTTTTTCTGAGTACTTTACTACTTTTTGATGGTCGATAACTTTTGTTTAGAAACCTCATTAAAGAGAACATAAAAGATAAATAAGATANAATTTGGTGCATTTCCAGTCAGGGATCAGCGCAAGATTTGTGAATTTCTGTCCTGTCCTGAGGCAGGCAAATTTCCAAATTTTCTGTCCTGTCCTAACCAGTCCTGTCCTAGGACATGTATCTCTCCTAAGACAGGTATCTGAGAGCATTCATTTTTGGTGGACAAAATTTTTGGTCGACATTTTTTCGCCTATCTTTTGATATGAAAAATGCGTAGGCGCAAACAAATTTGAAGAAAAAATCGTGTGCAATTAATCATTTTTCGGAAACATTTCTATAGCATAAACCACCTTCTTCAAATGCAAAAATAGAAAATATAATCAAACAATGAAGCATTTGGTAAATTCGTATTTTACTGGCACTGCTGATTACCGCCCACGCACTTTTGGGTTTAGAAAACCCGTTATTGAAAAGCTAATCAACATTATGCGTTTTGAGAGTTAATAAAATCAATTTTCTTTCCAGCATCCCATTTTTGCGAAAGCATATTACTTATACATGTATGTAATAGCAGTGATAAGTTCAATATGTCCAAAGGATTCTTTTATTTTCTCTCACACTTTAACAGATAATTCACACAAAATAAATCATCAAAAAATTCGAAAATAAGAATTTGAAGGAGTTCTTTATGTCGAAGGTTGTTTTTTCTGAGTACTTCACTACTTTTTCATGGTCGATAACTTTTGTTTAGAAACCTCATTAAGGGGGTAGCACAGCGATGTGGCAGATTGGTAATTTTTTCGGAGTGATTTTTGAAAGAAAAAAAAAATGTGAAAATATTTTTTATTTAATTTTTTATCTAAAATGAAAGTGTTTCCATACTTGGCAAGCGTTTTATATTTTTTAAAATTTTTTACATTACTTAAGTACCCTCTGTAAAAATATCAAAAACCACTTTTCATTACAACTCATTTCCAACTTGATCCGAATGTGGATTTATTTTTAAAGACGATATTTATAAACTTCAGACATTGTTCCGGGTGTAAATGCACTAAATAGTGGAGAAACATTATCCACATGCGACAAATTTCTTAAATATGAAAGTTTTTGTTTCCAAAATGAAAAATAGAGAAAAACAGCTTTTTAGGAAAAAAAATTAACTTCCAATTGAGTTTAAATATTAAAAAATATCTGACTTTTAAAAGTAAGTAGCCTATTACACCGCAATTTATAACAGATTTTTTAAAAAATAATAAAATTTATAATACAATTGCGTGCCAAATGGCAACAACCGGTTCCTTAAGCAAGTGTTGTAAATTTCATCAGAAGTTCAGAAACGATATTCACTTGAACCCTTGGCATCGTTGAAATACGGAAACCAATACTACCAAAAGTTACAAAGTGATTCGGCCTGATTTTTTTAGCAGAATTCCAAAAAACTACTAATTAAAAATTTTGGAACTTGATTTGCGAAAAAATTTTCATAATATTTTCTAAAGAGTCGACACAAAAGACAAAAAAACATTTCATGATTTTTCAAACAGCAGTCAGAAAATATGTAGACATGCCATGAAAAAGTTAAAGTGGCTGATTTTTTTCGTTTGTATTCACAAGATTTCATAACACACACTTACACCCACATCAGAAGAAAATTTTGGACGCCAAAATGCTTAACAAAATTTTCATAATGCTTTGGAATTTTTCGACAATTTACAAATTATAAAAATAAAAGTTGAGACCCCCACATCGTTCCTTACCAATAGATAAAAAATGTTTTTTAATGAGCTGATACACATTGTGGTTCAGCTACGGCACCCCACACCACCACCCCCCCCAACCACGATAATACCCCACACCAAAAATAAACAACTAATTATTTTCCGTAAGTTAAATGACGGCCAGTCTGCCAACATCGCTGCACCCCCTTAAGAGAACATAAAATATAAAATAAGATACCGCCAATAGTTTTATTAGTTAAATGAAGCTGTAAAATTTTTGTGATTTCAGAAAACGGTAACAATATTTTTCTGGAAACTTATCGAATATGGAATTAAGGGTCCCAACCAAAACCCTGGACTTAAATAAAAGGCCGATTTTATTGTCAGAATTTTGGAGAAAATAAACCCAATTTATTCTTTGGAATCCCCATTTTTATAGTCGCGATCTGTCGATGCCTAAGGCGCGCCAGGCCCATAAACCCGGCAACCTGATCGATATAAAACCTTACGAAAATAGTAAGTCAGTATATATTTTAATGCTTATTATAGTAAGCTGACCCGATTTAAAATATTTTAGCTTCATAAATTATTTTATCCATTTTGGGAAGATTTGAGTTCGGGTTTTCATCTTTGAAATCGTAAAAATTTGAAAAAAAAATCGATGCATGATCAAAATTTTCCGCATTTCTTGTCCAAAATTTTTTTTGTTTTAATAACTAAAATCTGTGGGTAAGAAACAAAAAATAGCCACTTTTACTTTTTTCATGGATTCCTACATATTTTCTGACCGCTGTTTAAAAAATCATAAATTTTTTATTTTTCATTTTTTAATGACTTTTTTAGAAAAATTATGATAATTTTCCCCAAATCAAGTCCAAAATTATAAATAATTAAATTATGAGTGGTTTTGCGAACTCTCCATAAAAAATCAGACAGAATCATATATTTAATCTTCTGGTATCTATTAAATTGGCGTATGTCACCTAATCGGTAGGTCGCGCGTTTATCATTTTGAAGCTGTTGATGAAATTTTTAACACTTGATTGTGCCATTCGGCACTGAATCTTTAAAATTTTTATGGTTGTGAAAACTTCCCAATGAAATGATTGGTGTAATAGGCGCCATTTTGTTTAATAGTCAGGACATTTTTCGATATCTTTCTCGGCACATTCAACCAGAGTGCTGACCCCGGAGTCAAAAATCGAAAAAACAGCTCCTGCACACTAAAATTCAGACAATTTACCGGAATCTTATCAAATGTCCAATGAAATCGTGAGATCAAAGATAGATCTTCCTAATGTATGTTTCAAAAATGTGCAGTCTGCATTTGTCTAACTGTACGAAGCCTCTGAAATCCCAAAAATCACTATCACCAGTGGTCCCCCTTAATCCATGTCTAAAATATTTCAAATTGAACTATTATAGTACTAGAAAATAAAAAAAGAAAATTTAAACGAAGTTCTTGACCAATAATTTCTAATTTACGATTTTGATTTCTGTAAACTCACTAAAGTTACGTGACTAAAAACTTGTTAATCATTTTTCAAAAAAATTAATAAACAGAAAAGAGCGGCTAGAATATCTGTTAGCATCTATGATATAAATATCCTCTATTCACACTTTTGTTAATATCCCGGCCCTGATTAGGAAACGTAGTGTGTTTTAAAGTAGTAGGGCCGGGATATTAACAAAAGTGTGAATAGGGGATATACAGCCAGGATATTGATAACAAAAAAGATACATTATGAGTCATCAGAGACCCTCTTGGTTACTTAATTTTATTTTTTCATTTTATGCATAATTCACAAAGCTTTCAGATGCGCATAGTGAGAACCATGCGCAAGACTGCGGAAACATTGCAAATGCCCATTCATTATTATAACCATCATTTTCCTTGGCCAAAATGCCAAAAAAAAATATTTCATTTTATTTCTTCGTAGTGTTTTTTCTAGATATTTTTCTTGTTTTGGTCTCATCATTTTAATTAAAAACTTAGAATTTTGACCGCTGCGCACCGGAATTATGACCCTTCAAATGAGGTCGAAATATGGTTACCGATAATGCTGAAGCCAAATCAAAAAAATCCCAATTACACTTTCTCGGGAGTCTGCTCACGTTTTGTTTCGTTAATTTGAGCTATAATCTATAATTTGTGCACAGTTTGACTTATCTAAGAACCTAGTCTGCTGAGTCGTTTTTAAAAACCCCGTTGTTTTCTAACCCCCGTGTTTTTGAGGGACCGAATCTTTGGGAGAGGGCAATAAAAAGATATTTGTCCCTAGATATCAATAGATTTTATTTAACGTGTTATGCAAGCACAAAACAAATTCCTAAAAACTGGCTTATCCCAAATCTGTAGTACCCTTATAAATCAATCCCCCATAATATCCGAACCATATATATATTCAGAAAAATAATTAATTTATTCTACAGGTTTTTTTTAAGATTTTAAGGTGTTTTGCAGTCTAACTGATTTTTACGTTGATTTTACTAAAATATGAACGATTTTTCCGTTTTTTTAATGGTTTAAGATATGCTTGAGCCACTTTAATGGCTCTGTGATCACAAGGGTTAAGTATCCGAAAAAACTATCCGATCATCAAATTTTGAATCGATTTTTACATGTGTTGAAAATCTCATACATTTTTTGTTCATTATTATGTTGGCTTAATTTTGTAAAAATATGTTTTTTTTTCAGACATATACATGATCAATTTTGTATGAATAATTTGACTTAACTTTTGAATAAAATAATCAATAGTATAATACGATTTGAAATAACGAATTTCAAAAATAAAAAAATCGGTTTTAATGTGTTCAAGCGATCTTGTAGAGAATTTTTTTCTGATCATTTTAAGACGTAGGATTTTTATTTTTATTGAAAATTTTCAAAAAAAAATCGATTTTAAGGTCAATTTTTTGTGATTTTACAGGTAGTATGTGATCAAGTTCTAGCGAAGCCGTATGAAGTGCTAGAAGGCTGATTTTTTGGCCAGTAAAAATCAAGCGTTTTTCGGTTACCCGTTTTTTTGATTGAGGGTCGGCGACTTTCTGATGAACGTATTAGCAACTATGGGTCAATAATGTACTGAAAGGTCGCTAGAGAGCAAAAACTTTTTTGTTCTCCATTTTTTGCTCTCTACCGACCTTTCAGTACATTATTGACCCAAAGTTGCTAATACGTTCATCAGAAAGTTGACCCTTCCGATTCTTTTAAGGGTACTTGCAAGTCTAAACCATGAACTTGAGGTTTACCTTGGGTGTTGACCAGTTTTTGCTCTCTAGCGACGTTTCAGTACATTATTGACCCAAAGTTGCTAATACGTTCATCAGAAAGTCGACTCTTCCGATTCTTTTGGGGGTACTTACAAGTCTATACGATAAACTTGAGATTGGCATTGAACTTTGACCAGTCATTAGAGGTCAAATATTGGTCGCCGACCCTCAATCAAAAAAATTGGTGACCGAAAAACGCTTAATTTTAACTTGCCAAAAAATCAGCCTTCTAGCACTTCATACGGCTATTTGTGCAATTGCCTAATACATGCAATCTGGCAAAGTAGATCGAACGTTCGCTTAATAGAATATTTAAAATAATTTTATCTAATCAACAGTTGCTTATTTCTGCTAATTTGTATTGATATGTATTTGTTTTGTTATCGATAATTGAAAAGTGAACCTACAATTATTGAAAATCAAAGTCGATGTAATTGCCTAAAAACAATCCAAAATGAAAGAAGTGAAACTGTTCATCTGGTCAAATGCACCGAGGCCCTTAACCCGTGTCGAGCACAACACCTATAATATAAGGTGACTGCATATATTAAAAATCATCATAAATAGCAAAAACAATCCGTAAAATTGTCCTCCTGAATTACATTATAAAGAATTCTTAGCAAGGGATTTCGAAAAGTGCTGACTTACTCTATTTATTTTGGAAATTTGTTCAAATTTTATACACTGGAGGGCTGATATTTTTCGAGATTTTTTCCAATTTTTAACCTCTAAAATATCTAATGCGACTATATGACGTTAACTAAAATTTGAAACTAGCAAGCTTTTTAGGAAAGTTGTTTTGTCCATGGTTGCCAAACTCAACAACAGATTAATTGTATACCTCGAGCAGCGCAAAGATATTTCTTTCTTCAATAAGTGAATATTTCCAAAATTTTCAATTTTAAGTATTTCACGAAATACTTAATTACTTAACAAATTTAATTCGAGCAACATTAAATACTTGCTTCACACACGAGTCCACTTGAT
>SCLH01002174.1:86773-97572 GCA_004367855.1 Oikopleura vanhoeffeni | reverse complement strand
AAAGTTTTGTCTATATGCAAATTGTATTGTTATTTTTTTTTAAAAAATGAATCAATTTAAATAAAGTGTTGTGTCATAAAAAAAAAAGATAAGGCTGTATTTATATATGGACTCGATCTCCGCCGAATGCAGATTGGGCCTTGTTCAATTTTACTTTTGTGACTGATTACTTAAACTGTTAAATCAAAATGAATCGTATGATGTGTATTTAATCTTCTCGTGTTTAAGTTCTAAAAAAAGTATAGTCATTGATGAAATTTTGTTCAAATATAAAATGAATTTTGAAAATAATAACTTATTACTTTCACATTACATTTACAGCGCCGGGATATTCCGGAGGTGTGGAAAGGGGGCTATTCAATGAATTATATAAATTTAAAATGATGTAAAGTATTTTTTATCTTGACACCAAATGTAGCATAAGAAACAATTGTTTATATCATATTTGAAACGATCTACATAAATGCATACACCCATTAGTACCTTTTAATCTTTGCCATCATATTGATATGATATCATATCCTGAAACAAATGTTCTGTCCAAATAAAAAATAAATGTTAAATTTTGTTACTTTTGGCTTTGATAAGTCTGACCAAATGTAGGAATAATTTAACGAAAAAGCAAAATCGAAGGTCTCTGATCGGCTTGACCAATCAGAACGTGCTTTAAAAAACTGAAGATATTTTAACTTTTCGGAATGTATCTTCTTCCTGAGATTGAAGATAGAGAAAACATTCTTGGTTTTTATTGATAAAAAAAAAAGTGCGCAGAACACCAAAGTCCGTTTTACCCAAATCATCCCGGACGCTTGACTAGGCAAAAACGTTTTTGTCCTTATTTTTAAGCGGGCACAGATGAAAACATCTCTTCCCTGGATGTATCACAGCAGGAAATTAAAACCCTGTACTAAAAATAAGTCACTGAAGGTTAGAAGCAAAAACAAATAAATAAAACCTATATGGCGCCAGCATTCGTGGGGTACCGCAAGGGACGGCGAAGGCAATGACGATTGAAATAAGGAATTCAAAAATTGGTTTTATGTGTTCAAGCTATCTTGTTAGAGAATTTTTTTCTGGTCATTTGAAGACTAGGATTTTCTTTTTTTATTAAAAAATGTCAAAAAAAATCGCATTTTAAGGGGGATGGGTGTCGCTTTTTGGTACCTTTCAATCACGCCTCAGATCAAATCTTAGGGCAGTTCGTAAAAAAATCTGAGGATCTACTAGTTTGTAGATCTAGCCTTCGCTCTAACGATTACACATCTTCAAAGTCAACCTTGTTACTTCACACCACCAGGTGTGTGAGTCTATGTCTAGAGCAACTAAAACGGTGGTTTTAAATCTATCTTCTTTTTAGACCCCAATACAAAGCGTCTTAAAATTTCACAAAGTAGCGATAAATGAGAACAAAAAAAGTGTATGAGAAGGAATTTTTTCGATTTTTGACTTTTTTTCTTCTAGAATCTCCAACTTAAACGGCCGATTTTGCCAGCTTTTCGCTTCAAACGCTATCTTCTTTTAGACGCAATGTTTTAGAATGAAGCCATTTTTCGAAATAAGGTAGATACAATATAATGCCGGGTAAAAGGAATAGAAGGGAATTTTTTGAATAAAATTCTAGACAAATTGAATGAAAGTGAACCGGAAATGTAAAAGTTCGAAAAAAACTGATCAAAAAGTGTGGCTGACAGCTAAATCAATTTCTTACCATCAGGGTCGAAATCGATAATTAGGTTTAACATTTTGCTTAAAAATAATTGAAATTTTTAGAATTCGATTAAGACATGTCCGATAATTTTAATGTCATGCATCGTTTTCGCGTGGGGTCATTATTCACCATAAAAAGTGTTTCATATCATGGTTGAATATGCCGCGTTTTATGCGGGTTCAAAGCAAAAAAATATTCGAATTTTGAAAAAATCTAGTTTTGTTCTAGATTGTTTTAAAAACAATAATTGCCACCAATGAGATTCTTGGGTCACTTTAGTCATAACGATTTATAATGTATCATAAATTAATTCTATAAAAGGCTCAAAAAAACCGCACCCACCCCCTTAAGGTCAATTTTTCGTGCATTTTACAGGTAGTATGCTTGATCCAGTTCTAGCGAAAGCCGCCAATATAATCCATAAAATATTTCAATAATAATTTAAATTGAAAATATGACACTGAAACTGATTTTTTTAAGATTTCAAATTTTGGAGAGTACAGAAAAACAGTAAATATGGTTGAGCAGACATAAGTAAAAAATGTGTAAGTGGCTTTTGAAAAATAACGCGATTTTGTACAACCAAGTCGGCAAAATTTTAAACTTTTTTTCGATTTTTCTTTAGGTAGATGAAAATTTTCCACATTTTATGCTGAAAATTTCCAAAATTTCCTTCATCCAAATTTCGTGCAATAAAGACTTTCAATGGCCACTTTAACTTTTATCATATATCTCTTTATATGTTTCAAGCGCTCTTTGGAAAGTTATATACTCTGTTTTTGACATGTTTTGTCAAAAATTTTTCGAAAAATTTTTGAATTGTTTTGCTTAGGTGTCGATGTTCAAACTGTTTCAGACATGAGCTGAAAATATTGAAATGCTTACTTTAACGTTGGTGGGATCAATATGTTCTCGTTTTGTTTCTTCGCTCTTGTTTATACTCTGAATCATACTTTTTTGAATGAAAAAACGGATTGCGCGAAATATACTTTAGCCCTTTTTAATCAAAAATAAAAAAAAAATTATTTCACCGAGACTTGCCTTATTGGTAAGTCGACCCATCCACCACGTTAACTTTATTAAATTTAGCTCATGAAAATAAATTATTTTTTTCGATGTGCTAAAATTTCGTTTTTTTTTGTCTTCTTTAGGAAATTTTAATTTTCGATTTTGACGTAAAAATCACATGAAATTAATTTATATAAATTTTCGATGGTTGTCGAGACTATTTTTTGAAGCTTCTAATCAATAAAAAATAAAAAAAATAATGTAATTCAGACACCTAAAGTAGCAAACGCGCGTTTTCAGAGTGTTTATTTTAAAGACGATTTATAAAGTAAAAATAATCGATCTGAAAAAAAAACAGATTATACAAAGTGAGCTCAAAAGTCGCAACTTACGTTTGAAATACTTATCATTCGAAAATTATGAGGTGGCAAAAAGTTTCCCTTGAAGACAAAAAAAATTGAAAAAAGTTCAAATCTGCCAAAATGGACCGAGGCCATTAACCTCGAAAATATTTTTTTTATGTTTTTGTCTTTTAATTATTGGTTTCAAAACTCAGAAAAACATTCTCATCAGTAGTACTGATTCAGTACTAGGCGTGATAGCTGAGGGCCACTCACTTGCTAACGAAAGCAATGGTCGTGGGTTCGAGTCCGTTGAATCACATATTTTTTTATTATTATAATCAATTTATGTGCGTAGTATAGTATTGAGTACAGTTCCTACCGTAATTTTTAAATTGTTATTTGGTTCGAAACTGAAATGTGTTTTCCAAGTAAAACTGATATTTGTTAAAAAATCGAAAAAACGCAAAATTTACGAAAACTACAGCATGAGTTTTTTCGATTTCTCCTTTTTTCCACCCAAACAGCTAGACAGCCAAAATCCTAAGCAAAGTATAGGCAATTTTGGCTGTCTAACCGTCTGGGTAAAAAAGAGGAGAAATCGAAAGGACTGTCATTTTTGTCTTTCGGGTTGTTTTTTTCGTTCAAAGGATAAACAATTGCTTTGGTGCATTTTTATGACGAAAAAACTAAAGAAAATGTAGGAACCACCATATTTATATAAATCGAAACATATTAAAATGCAGTTTTATACTTGAAATTTGAGAAAAATAATGTCCCATCGTGTTCCTTAGTAATTTTGGAGCAAAAAGTTGGTGTATGAAATTTTAAAATTTTGACTCCCTGGCGTCTAAAAAGACCAAAAAAGGAACCGGACATGATAAAACGGGATGTAAAACGGGAAGTGGACCTCGGAAAAAAAGTGGTAAAGACTTCGGTTGAACAATGTCCATTTACCATGTGTGTCAAATTTTAGCAAATTCAGACATAATTTACCCCCTTGGCGACGCGATTCAAAATGAAAAAAACGTCATTTTTCAGTCAATTTTTGAAATAAATGGCTCTACTACTGGAAAGTTCTGATGATAAAAGCGGAAGTTAAACATAAAAATAGAAAAGCTATGTTCAGAGAGCAGTACTTAACTTCCCACGTACGCATAAGTGTTTTTAACACATAAAACTAAAATAATATGGGTAGGGAGTCCCTACTAGGGACCGTTACCTGGGAATCCGATTTTTCAAAAAATACCGAATTTCAAGTTTTTTCTTGGGTAAATCGATATCAGAAAGGGCGGAAATGACCCTAAAAAATTTCAAAAATTCCAACAGGTTCCGCTAGAGAGCAACATTTGAGCATTTTAAAGAAATACACCATTTTGGGTAATAGTACGTTTGAAAAGTTAATCAATATCAGGAATGAAAAAAATGACTTTTAAAATTTTGAAAATGCCAACAAGTGACGCTAGGGAGCGAAATTTGAGAAATTTTCGGAAATAAGCTATTTAATTTAATAGTTCATTTCTGGGGCAAATCGATATCAGGAATAACGAAAATAACCTTTAAAATTCTGAAAAAAGGAACACAAAGGACGCTAGAGAGCAAAATTTAAGCATTATGTAAAAAAACAGCATTTTTTGAGCAAAGGGACCCGAAGTAGTCCCCTTATTTTATTTGTGAAAAAAATTCAACATTTTTGCCGATTGCTGACTGGCCAAGAAATAAAGTTGCTCAGAATTAATTTTGTTGAAAAATGAGCCCCAAATCGGCCGAAGGCCAATAGAAGGGTATTTTATATTTATAATTTAATTTTGTTGTAAAATGAGACCCAAATCGACCGAAGGGCGATAAAACGGGATTTTAAATTTTTATTTAATTTTGTTGAAAAATGAGCCCCAAATCGGCCGAAGGCCGTTAAAAGGGAATTTTACGTTTTTAATTTAATTTTGTTGTAAAATGAGCCCAAAAGGCCGATAAAAAGGGATTTGCTGTTTTTTATTTATTTTTGTTGAGGAATGAGCAAAAAAATGCCAAATTTTCAGGAAAGTTTTCAATTTTTTTTTAATTTTTTAATTTGAAACAAAGCGTTTATAATTCAAGTATAATTTTGGAAAAAATTGGCCAATTTGAAGGAAGTTTGAAAATTTGGAAAAAAATATCTAATTTTGAAAATAATTAACAAATTTTATAAAAAAATTTGATAATTTTTTCAAAAAATTCGAAACCTTTGTTTAAAATATAAGAACTTGTTTTAAATAAGTCATTTTTTTTCGAAATTTAACAGAAATTAAAGAATAAAAATATTTTAAAAAACCATATTTAAAAATTTTCTTTCAAATTCGAAAACTTTCTTTGAATTTAAATATTTTCGAATAAAAATAAATTTTCTTTATTATTTCAATCTGTCTTAAAGATTTTTTTGTTAGAAATTTGACAATTAATTTCAAATTCGACAATTTTTTTTTTAAATTTTAGAATTTTTTCAAAAAATTGTCGAATTTGAAATTAATTGTCAAATTTTTGAGAAAATTGTCAAGTTTTTGAGAAAATTGTCAAGTTTTTGAGGAAATTGTCAAGTTTATGAGAAAATTGTCAAATTTTTGAGAAAATTGTAAAATTTGTGAGAAAATTACCAAATTTCAAACAAAGAAAGTTTTAAGAAAATTTAATTTAAAATTAAATTTTTTTGGGGCTCATTTTTACACAAAATTAAATTAATAACCTAAAATCCCCATCTGTCTGCCGTCGGCCGATTTAGGGCTCACTTTTTAACAAATTTAAAACATAAAAACCCCTTTTACTTTCCTTTATAGATACTTAAATTGTGTTATATTGACTAAATAATATAATTCGCTGACTACCATTTTAATTTTATTATTCTTAATCAAGAAACAAAAAGGGTCAAAACCTTTCCGGTTTCTTAATTAGTTCTTTATGCTTTATTGGATGATGTAAATCAACAACTTTAGGCAAAAAATGATTATGAAATGAACGATTTTTTTCTATAAAAATATCATAATTTATGATATTTTTGACGATTTGAAATAAGGAATTTCAAAAATAAAAAATCGGTTTTAATGTGTTAAGATAGCTTAGTAGAAAATTTTTTCCTGGTCTTTTTAAGACGTAGGATTTTTTTTGTTCTTCAAAAATGTTCAAAAAATTAGATTTTTCGGTCAATTTTTCAAGATTTTACAGGTAGTCCCAAACCAGGTTCTGGAGAAGCAGTATGAAGTGCTAGAAGGCTGATTTTTTGGCCAGTGAAAATTAAGCGTTTTTCGGTTAGCCGTTTTTTAGTTGAGGGTCGGCGACTAATATTTGACCTCAAATAACCCGTCGAAGTTTAAGGTCAATTTCAAGTTCATCGGATAGACTTGAAAGTACCTTTAAGATTGACCTTGAGTGTTGACCAGTTTTTGCACTCTAGCAACCTTACGGTATTGACCCATAGTTTCTAATACGCTCATCAAAAAGTCGACCCTGCCGATTCTTCTTGGGGTACTTTCAAGTCTATACGATGAACTTGAGATTGGCCTTGAACTTTAACCGGTCATTAAAGGTCAAATATTGGTCGCCGACCCTCAAGCGAAAAAACAGCTAACCAAAAAACGCTTAATTTTCATTGGCCAAAAAATCAGCTTTCTAGCACTTCATACGGCTTCTCCAGAACCGGGTTGGGGACTACCTGTGAAATCTTGAATAATTGACCGAAAAATCCATTTTTTTTTGAAAATTTTTGAAGAACAAAAAAATCCTACGTCTTAAAATGACCAAAAAAATTCGTTTTTAGGTATGGTATTCGGAAAGCAGGTTTAATAAATATTTATACACAAGTTGATAAACGTGTTAATTACTTTTTTTATCAAAAACTTTGAAAAAATCAAGAGTTTTTAAATTTTTCTAATGTCTGATAAAAAAATAGTGATTAAATAATGGTTTTGGTTGTTATGTAAGTTTTAATTCACAAATGAAGTGTTTTATTTAAACAATTATAGACAGGTTATTAGTTTCAGGTAAGTTCTGATTTATTTTTATCTTAAAATTAAAATAAATGTCAAAATTTCCCTTTTTTCATTTTTTTTCGATTACTTATAAAAAAATTCAAGATTTAAACATTTTCCAAAATTGACATTGCACATATATGTTTTCTGCTAATATTTCTTCTTATTTGATGCTTACCTTTCGCTTTAATCATCAGAAATTAATTTAATCATTAGAAATTTCAAGTAGGATAGCCATTCATTTGCAAAAATGACAAAAAAATCATTTTCACAAAATTGGCTAAAACTTGACACACATGTTCATTGAACATGCATGTACTGGAAACCTTACCACTTTTTTTTCTAAGGTCTTTTTCCGGTTTTGAGCCGAAATGATAACTTTTCATCTGAAATCAAAAATTTGACATCATGAAAAACCCGCTTTTCTAAATTTTATTTACCAGCTAGATTTTGAAAAATTTCGAAAAAAAATCTCGAAAAATTGTGGAAAATATTTTTTTCGGATTCTTTGCAAAAAATAAAGAAGAATGACTTCCTCGGATTTTGTATAGCCCCTCTAGCCTCCGTTTTTGTCACAACGCGTAAGACCCTACTTGACACCAAAAAACTACATACATAATTTGTAAAAAAATTATTACGAAACTTTATTTTGTTTCAATAATACCAAATTTATAAAAATTGTAAACGAAATCTTGATTTTCAGGGTCGATTCTGTATGAATTGGGCAGCCAAATTAAGTAAAAAATAAAAAATAGTGTTTGTAGAACTTTTTTAATCTATAGATATTTTAATATATATTAAGATATTTTAATATATATTATTTTATAATATTAGAAGTTTTATAAAATTATTTTATTATAACAATATAATTTGAGTTAATTATTGAACATTTGTTTATAATTCTTATTTAATGTGCACCTTTTCATATTCGATGAGGTTTTTTAAAATTCCAAATGTTTTTTTATAAGAACATATTTAGAACTTTTTTGGTATATAAAGTTTTCAAGCGTTTATTTTCCCAATATTGTCCTTGTAAACGAAAATCACAGTAATTAATTTTCAAAAAAAACAAAATCGGATCGGAGGCTTTGGATCGGATCGGCTCGTACAAAAATTGGATCGGATCGATCCAATTTTGAAAAATTGGATCGGATCGGTCGCCTTTTGAAAAGATTAGATCGGATCGGAAACCGATCCGATCCAATTGTGCCGACCTCTAAGTATGATACTATACTAGTACAACTTGAAGTATCCCATAAAAAATTTAATTATTTTAAAAGTGAATTTAAGCAATCAAAAATTGTTAACAGTTGTATTTCATTACCATATTTACTTGAAAATAATAAATAAAAGTGTAATAATCTGCTTTTATAGGGAAAAATAAACATTTTTTATCAAAAATCATGATTTTACCATCAAAATTTTTGATTTATTTGTAAATTACTTTTGATTTATGAGATATAAATCAAAGCGGACAAAACTATGACGTAGGCCAGATACTTGTGCATCGTTTACGACAGAAATGTAACTTGTGAAGACAGGTTTTTCACATGTCAAATTTATCCTATTTTTCTTTAAAAACTGTTTCTCTATTATATCTATTCGAAAACCCCAGGTCCAATTAATTTGTCTCTATGATTAACTCGTAGACTTAAGACATGAATCTGTACCCAGACTCGATTTCCGGCAACTAGTGACCAATATAGTACCAATATACAGTAATTTGAAAAAGTACTCAAATTACGTCAAAAAAATTCCAAGGTCAACTTCAAACGTTTTTAAGACTTTTTTCTCATTACACCAAAGTCCGAATAAAATCACGTGACGTAATAATAAAAAAATAAGGTTTAAAATATGTCATAAATAAATCCTTGTTTCTTGAAAAATAAAATCACGTGACCTTTTTGGAAAATATATAGTCAAGAACTCTAAAGTTAGTGTATGTAGTCCTCAAAACTTCGGCGTAATTTTGTAGTACATTTGGGTACGCGGCCACAGGATACCCCGCATTCTAATGAAGGTCCGTATCGGGGTTTCGACTGAAGTGTATGTAAAAAAGTCTATAAAACTCGTAAGACCCACTGTCAAGCTTCTTCTTCTCCAAAATTGAGTTATGCAATTTTGAAAAAAACAGTCCTACTTTACGCTAATCTCGACATCCTAAATCTATAGGCAAGTACACGTGATCATTTTTGGGCTTTGGTGTAATGGAAAAAAAATCTTAGATTTTGTTTCTGATTACAATCAAAGGTTTTATTTGATGATTCAAAAAAATTTTGCAAAAAATTAGTACTGTAATACAGTAAAAATTTTCAAAAAAAACGCACAAACGTCATTTTGTCTTGCAATTTCATGGTGAATGGTCACTACTTCCCGTAAATCGAGTCTACGAGTTAAGTATGAATTTGAGACTGTTTGGGAATATTATTATTTCGTGAATATTAAGATCTAGAACGCAAAAATGTCAAAATATCAAACAAGATTTTGCTGCACCTTATACTTATCAAACAGTTTCTTCCGACTTATTAATGACTCAGAAGGCTTGACTGACTCCAATCGATTCAGAATTGTTTATTTTATCTTACTTATATTGATACCTAAAATCAAAAACTTACTGTTTTGCATCATAGAGATGTTTTAGAGAAATTCACATATTTTCAGCTACGTCAGAGAAAAATTGTTAATGTGAATATCAAATGAGGCTACAGTGATAAATTTATCTAACACAAAATTGCTTTGAACGGCGTCAAATTATAACTTAGTGGCATTTAAAGGGAATTAATAAAATAATTAAAGGGAATTAATAAAAAGCCTAGTTTCTCCCACCAATTCAACACACACAATTTTTTAGCTAACTAATTAGCGCACTTTTAGTTTTTCGCGCACTTTCGTAACTTCAAACAATCACCTCTATTCTAACCGTTTAAAATTTGATCAATCCATGCAAAAACCAGCTGTTTCTTCTGTTTTAAAAAGCTCGTTTTCCCTTCTGAACGTTTAGTTCAAATTATACTGATGATGCTAATAAAAGCGAAACGTTTATAATAATTTTATTTTATAATTAATAAAATAATTTATTAAATATGAATTATTTTTACCATTTTTCATCAAACAATAAGCGTCGCTGATTCAGCGCTTTTGAAAGATGCACTTGTTTGACCGGATAATGTCAACTCCTTCATATTTTTACCCGGGTTTTAAGATGATGATAATTATGGTAAATTGGCCCAATTATGTAAAATTATAAACACCTCTAACAATCAAAGAAAGAAAATACAGCGAAAAAGTTTTTTTCGTAATCATGCGCAAATTTTCCACTGAAAATTATTAAAGAAGCTTTCATTGATGCCTGTTGTGTCCATATATATTGAATCCGGGAAGAGGGGCCTTTTTTAGTAAATAATGTTAAAATTTTGGCTTGATTTACTAAAAAAGGTCTCTCTTACTGGATCATATCCTTTTACCAACGGAACTCCATCACAAAAACGATTACTATCTTTATAGTGCGTGTTCGAATCCCACTAATGTTGTCTTAGTGATTGTCTTCAGTATGATTATAGGCAAGGGTGCTTATAGCAATTACTAAGGGTCACTCAAGCAATTACTAAAAAACGTCTCAAAATGGGTGATTTTGAAGATACTTTGGTTTCTTGGATTAATTTCGCAAATTTTGCTCAAAACAGTTAGTTAAAAAAAGCACTTTTAGGAAATCGTTTTTGCCGGAACTAAATGAAGTGGGTTTTT
>SCLH01002174.1:73241-86590 GCA_004367855.1 Oikopleura vanhoeffeni | reverse complement strand
AGAATGTTCTTTTTTGTGATTATGACAGAATCTACCCTCTGGTACATTTCGACATTATCATATTTGTCATATGAGATCTGTCATATGCGATCTGATGTATATATAGGCTATAAAAGGACAACTTTGCAGCATAAGCTACGGAATATGTGGACTAAAAATACCAGTAAATTGGGATCAAACGCAAACAATGTATCAGCCCCCGGCACGGGCCCGCCGGGAGGCAAAATAAGTTTTATGATCAAAAAAGTTTCCGGCCAACTTTTTTCATTATTATTTATTATGTTTTCCGACTTTATTTCTAGCTCACAACGTGAAAAAGCTTCAGCATAAATAAATTAATAATTTTGAATAAAAATAAGAGTCAATGATTGGACGCAAACTCACGACCTTTAGCTTAATAGACTATTAATAATAGTCCAACATCTTAGTACACTGGATTTACTCTTATCCGGGGGGTATCGTACAACGGCCTTTTCCGGACAACGGCCTTTCTCGTACAACGTCCTTCTTGTGGACTTCTTTGTCTTTCAAGCCGTTGTCCGACAGGGCGTTTAACGACAGGGTTGTACCACAAACAGGCGTTGTCGAAAAAGGCCGTTATACGATACCCCTTATCCGTACCACCTACGTGATTACCTTATCCGTAGATTTTTTGGCGAGATGAAAACGCTTATAAGCTAAAGCCGGTATATAGACGTGACCCTACGTACCGTTAGTCCCTTATCCGAGATTTTGTCGAGCGAGGTGTACGGATAAAGGGTACACCAGTTACTAATCTATTTCATCACAGTTGTTACAACCAATGCCAAAGTGAACATTATAAGATCCATTGGGGGGAAAAAACATTCATGCCTTTGTTTAAAAACTTTGTAACATTTCGCGGGGAATCGCAGTATCTTGCCAAAGTGAGATCCAAAAACAAGCGATGATTCAACGGATGAGAAAAAATGATAAATGTTGTCTTGAAAAAAAGTCATTGTAGAATTGAGAAATGACGAAGTTTGTCATTGTGATTTAATCCATAAAAAAGGTCATAAAAATGCACCAAATCAATCGTTTATGTTTTAAAAGCACAAAACAACCAAAATAACAACAAATTTTTTTTCGAAATTATTGAGTTTTTTCTGAGTATTTATCTCAAAATTTAAGTGGAAAAATAACATTTGTTTCAATTTGACCACCAAAACTTCAAAATATCGGCTTGGTCAAATTAGGGACCACCATACTGAAGTTAAATAAATAAATTATAAAACACCTTTGTTTGGAAATTTATCTTGATGAAGTTGTGAATAATTTTCATATTTTTGAAATTCTAAAGTTTTAACCAGTAGATGAATTCGCCCTTTTATCTTCTTAACATCATATACAGACTGTGGAATCGACCGGAGTAATCGCCATGGCTAAAAATAATTATAAAATAATAAATATAACAATAAATCTTTCTCAGTCGGCAACATAAACAAAAAATATCATTTTTAAACAAAAATATTTGACGTTTCGGTTATTCCATAATTATAAAGTGAGATAATTTTGAATCAAAATTATAAGGAGGATTTTTGTGTTTCGAGCAGATTGATAAATTAGCGGAATAATTAAACGCGTTTTTTCAAAATGAGAATCGGGCCTTAAAAATGCGGCTAATAATTCGGGCTGCAGATGCAAACGAATGCAAATGACGAGTAAAGTTAAAAAAATATCGAAGGCGACTGATTAATCTAAAGATAACTTTAAAATTCTGCATTAAACTACATCTGTACTCTAGTAGTTTTGAGTTTCACTGGATATTAGAACTTCGACTTTGAAAAGACAAAAACCGCTTCATTTGTCAATTTGACTTGTCGACGTTTAATATCCAAGTGGAACCTCATAATCACACTTTGTTTTTATGTAGATTTTTAATTTCAAAGATTTAAAATCAGTTAACTTTCGCTATTGATAATACTGATAAGATATATCATATCGATTAAGGGACCTCCTGGGCATTTTTTGCCACTTTTTAGCCAACATTTGTATATAATTCGGCTTTTGAAAACAACTCATTTGATTGAGTTCTTAGATAGCTCAAACTGAGCACAAATATTTAGAGAAAAATAAATTTAAAGAAATGGTCCGGAACAGACCATTGTTTCCAATTGTTTAACAAAAACTGATAATCAAAAAATTTCAGTAATCTCAGAATCACAATCAAAAAATGGTCCGGTTCGGACTAATTTTTTTGTATTTTATTATTCACTAGATATTTTTGCTCAGTTTGAGCTATCTAAGAACTTAATGGGATGAGTCGTTTTCATAGGCCGAATTATATAACAATTTTGGCTAAAAAAGTGGCAAAAAATACCCAGGAGGCCCCGTAATCGATATATTATAGTTTGATATAAATTTCCATGATCAAAAGGCATTGATCTCCCGATGGATAATTGGCGTTAATCTGATGACATTCGATTACGATCAAAGCATTCTGATCATGGAAACTTATACAAAATATTATATATTAATTATATTTATGATATAATCGATGGCGAAATTAGCTAATTTAAATAGGTTCAAAATGTGACATGGTAAACGCAAATAATTAAAAATGTTTATTACTTGACAATGTCAAGTTGACATGTTTCAGTTTTTCACTATTTTCGAAAGTAAAGATTTGTTCACAGAAAAAATAAGTAGACTTGAGAAGTGTGAAATCTAGAATGTCTGCAGAAACATTTTTTACAAAAAAGGGGCCTTTATTTTTTTAATATGGCCCATTTTGGAGAAGAGCACGAAAAAATTTTCATGTTGTTGAATGTTCAAACTGGGGCGTTGTGTTTTTATAAAGTACGCTTCAGTATGTTTACGTTCAAAAAAGTTTTTGAAATTACAGAGTGAGGCTAGTAAAATGTGATTGCAAATGTTCATATATAAGTCTATCTTTTTGCCGCAGTTTTAAGTACTGGTACGAGTTGTCTCTTTTGACTTTAGCCAAACTTTTTTAAATAGTTTACAATGACTACTACAATACTAAGAACACGCAAATCTACTTTTGTTTCCCATTTTTGTTTTCGTCAATATGACGATACAGGTTACACATGGTATAGATAAATAACCATATATGGAAGAAGGGGGTCCCTAAGCCCTCCGTTGCGCGATTCTACGCAATAAATGCAACAAAGTTCTTGTCGAAAATTTTCAATTTTTTATCTGAATATCTCTTGATCAAAGATGCGGCGGGCAGCGCCTTTCAACTCAATAACTCATGTGTATGTCTTAGAACAACTAATAAGAAGCCCTATTTCTCTCAATAAGAAGTATATTGTGTTAAAAACATATTTTTCTTGGTTGTTTTTCACGAATAATTTTCTTTTATATACACATTTTTATACCGATATTTTTGTATCCGCGAATTCTGGTAAAAGTCCAAAAATACACCTTAAGGGGTATGCGACTCTGATTTAATAAAGGCCTTAGAGGCATTAAAAATGCTCCAAATGTGATTCGGGAATAATAGTTGTACTAAGAACCCAATCATCAAAAAAAATTTTCGAAATTCCGCATTTTTCGTTTTTTTCTAAGTATATTTTTGAAAATGAGTTAAAAAATAACGTTGCTCGATTTGACCACTAAAACTTCAAATATCGCATTGACGTAAGCAACTTTCTCATCAGTGTTTTACTGGCTTTCTTTTGAGCCTACTTTCGAAAAAAAGAAAGCACTTTTTTTTCGGAAATTTTCTGGAAAATGACAAAAAAATCATATTTCGAGTTTGAGCTGGAAATTGCAAAAAGCCAGTGAGAGTCTCTCACAATTGTCTAATATAACTGATAAAAATTTGAGCCATTTTGCAAATATATCCTAGAGAGGAGATAGATTTTAAGTCTGAAATGTTGAAAAATCGTCGGTATTTGGCGTTCTATAATTTTTCTTCCCGGATCGAAAAAGCCCTTAAAAAAGATTGACATACTACCTTACGTGATCGGAAAAATTTGAGCTCAATTTGGAACCGTCTGGGAGGATAGTTTTTGCAGTTTGGAAAATGTCACCTTGTTACGAACTTACTTTGGTTATTGATCAAAATATATTTGTGATACTTTTTCGCAAGATAAGGATAGATCTACAAATTAGCATTTCGGTTTTCTCGATGAACTGTTAGTTGTTCATATATTTAATCCAAAAATGTCAAATCAAAGTGCATACCCCTTAAGGGGAGTGTCCGCAAAAAAAGTTGGCCTGAAAATCATATATATACTAAACAACCCAAAAAAACGATTGGATGGTCTCGTCGCTTTCAATCATCGTTCTCCCACAAGAGTGCGGCAAAGTCCGAAAACGGAGGTACATTTTCCCTTAAATTACAATATCCAGTCACTTCATTCATTTGTCAAATGAGCGATCTCAATGAGCAAAAAATTGTGTGTTTTTGTCTAACTTTATAAAAATACGAGATAACCTTACAAAGGTGGTATTATTGGCCGGTTTGGTACCATTTATTCAAAAACGCTCACAGAATTTGTTTAACTATTGGCTCATTCGATTTCTCATACATGCGAACAATAAAATGTGGACTACATTTTTCATTCATGTCATCAAAATAAATAATACATGTATAAAAATAATGCTAAAATCTGATTTTCAAAATTTGGCAGATTTTTGATGACATGAAATTTTTTGATGACAATGAATGAAAAATGTAGTCCACAATTATTGTCGCAATTGTATTAGAAATCGAATGAGCATATTTTAAACAAATTATGATAAGCGGTTTCGAATAAATGGTACCAAACGGCCAAAATACTACTTTCTAAGGTTATTACTTTTTTATAAACAAGACAAAAAACCACCACATTATTTTGCTCATTGAGATCCGCTCAATTTGACACAAATGAAGTTAGGTTGGATATGTAATTAAGGAAAATGGTACCTCCGTTTCGACTTTGCCCCTCTTGGAAGAACCAGATTGAAAAGCAGACGAGACCTCACCAAACTTCTTTTTGGTTTTAGTATATATAGATTTTCAGAGCAACTTTTATGCGGACAACCCCATATCAAATAGTCGAATTATATAATCGCGATCGATTTATCAGATCGGATTTACCCAAAAATAATATGTTGTTTGTTAATTTATCAAACAAAGATATTTTAATGTCCAACACAGTCTTTGAAAATAAAGCATTTAATTATCGGAAAAAAAGACACTTCATTTGTGCATGAAAATTGACATGTAGAACCCTCTTAAGTATGCAGCACACTGTATGCTATATCAATTACGGGGGCTCCTGGTACTTTTTTACTAGTTTTCAAGCCAATTTTTTTATTTAATTCGGCTTTTAAAAACAACTCATACGATAACATTCTTAGATAGCTCAAACTGAGCACAAATGTCTTGTTAAAAATAAAATAAAAAAAAATAGTTCATCGGATCAAATTATTTTATCTTTTTTCTTAGATTACTGAAATTGTTTAATTACTAGTTTTTCTTAAAAAGATTGGTAACAATCGTCGGATTTGGACCAATTTTTAAAATTCAATTATTTACCAGATATTTGTGCTCTGTTAAAGCTATCTAAGGATTCAATCGGATGAGTCGTTAGCAAAAGCTGAATTAAATAAAAATTTTTAGCTAAAAATTAAGTAAAAAAGTACCAGGAGCCCCCGTAATCGATATAGAAATTGGAATATACTGACTTGTAATTTAACTAACTTGACTTACATAAAAATCGATTGCTAGGCTATTGAATGAATAGTTAATGCTTTAAATCAAAGACCATAAAAGGTTACTCACAAAAAGCTATGATTTAATTAAATATTCACCATAAAAGCCGAATAAAATTATTTTTTTAATAGCAAATAAATATATCGTAAAGGTATTGATTATGGTCCATAATTTATGGTCTTAATTCGGAATAATTTATTTGGTCATTTAACCAGGATTATCTATATATCGATCACAAACAAAGCTAAAAAATAAATACGTACAAACAGATACGTAAATGACTTTTATTGTTGCGTTTGAATAGCCTTTTATGGTAAGAGTGCACAGCGGGAGCTCTACAGACTAAACGTCCGCTTATACAACTCGATTTTAAAAATATATTTAGCTTATATCTTTAGCTTATTTTTTTGTGTTTTTCATAACTTGAACCGTTCTCACAAAAAAATTTGTTACATTTCCCAAAATAAAATTTATGTGAAGATGAACTCTAAATTTTTTCAAAATGAAATTCCGAGCCTTTTCCAGTTCTCTAGTTTTATCTTTATTGTGACAAAAACGTGTTTGCTAACCTCGTTCAGTTTGGTTTTTATGCGACCGGTAATTAACATAAATAACCAGTATTTGTACCGGTAAAACATCCGAGATATTTTTGTCTTAATTTTACCCCATTGAATTCTGCCCAATTTTTTTTTGTCCTTCGTTTACATGGGTGGATTTGACAGTTGAATGCAAAAAAAAGTTTCTTTATATCGCCTAGCTTTTTTGCGTTAATCCTCAAAGAAAGAGTGGTTTCCATTAAAAAATATATTACCGGAGGTATTTTTACAATTGTTGGTATTTTTTTACCGAAACTTTTTTATTGGAAATGATGAAAGTACGTTTTTACCTTTATTTTAAAATTTCGAAAATTGTCTAGATCACGTTTCCCAAGATAAAATTTCCAAATTTCTTTTGGATTACAAATATTTGCGCCAATTGCAATAATAATTTGGCTTGCATTTTGATCAGCGATAGCCACTCTGATTTCTTCTATAATTACAGAAATATTTTGAATAAATTCGTTTTGTTTAAATTGTTTTGATTTTGAAATAATTCCTCGGCATTCTGTCGATTCTTGATTTAACGTGTCGAAGTCTTGGGGAAGGATATCTCGAATAAATAAAAATGTCTTTTTGAGTTTATAAAATATTTTTTAAAATGGTTTTATGTAAATAAAAAGCATTCAATTTGATTTTCAATGTTAGGGTGGAAATACGGCATGTGATAATTTTTTGCTAGTGAGCAGAAAAAAAAGGAAAATATATGCCGATCACTCATATATTTGATCAAGTTTTTTTTTAAATGTCATATCAATTACGGGGCCCACACGAACAAATAAGCCACTTTTTAATCCGAAATTTGTAAATAATTCGGCTTAGTGAATAATAAAATTGGTCCGAATCGGACCATTGTTTGATTTTTTCTGCAATTACCGAAATGGTTTAATTATCATTTTTTTCAAATTAGAAACAATGGTCTTATTCGGACCATTTTTTTTTCTAAATATTTGTGCTCAGTTTGAGCTATCTACAAAGAGTATCTGTAAGTACTCAATCGGATGAGTCATTTTCAAAAGCCGAATTATATAAAAATGTTGGCTAAAAAGTGGCTAATTTGTTCGTGTTATTTTCTAGAGACGCACCTGAGTTTAAATTTTGAGGAAAATCTTAAAAGTGTCTAAATTTCCATATAAACTGCCCGGAATTAATTTTATATACACTTCCAGCTCGAATAGAGTTGACCACCCTTTAAAACTACTCCAAATTTTAACTTTTTATTACCTTTTACAATGTACATACAAGGCTTGTATATAATTTTCTTGTTAAAATTGTCATCAATTGCTTAAGGGGGTAGCAGCGATGTGGCAGAGTGATATATGAAAGAAAAAAATGTGAAAATTTATTTTTTTATTTGTTATCTTCAATAAAAGTGTCCATTTCTGCAAACGTTATATTTTTTAACTTTTCTTAACATAACGAACTATTCTGTAAAAAATGAAAATAACCACTTTTGATTGGAACTCCATTTCAACTAAACCGATGTAAGAATGATTATTTAAAGAACAATATTTATAACCTTCAGACATTTTTGGGGTGTATCCAGCGTAATTAGTGGGTGATCATTATTCAGATGAAAAATTTCCTCAAATATGAAAGTTTTTTCCTTGAAAAATGGCGAAAAAACAGCTTTTTAGAATAAAATTAGCACCTTCAATTGCGTTTAAATATTAGAATCAGTGTCTCTGATATTTTGAAAGAAATGACGCCGTATAAACCCGATTTTGTTGAAATTTTTGCAAAATATAAATTTCATTAATTGCGTGGCCAAATTGGCAGCATCAGTTTACAAGCAAGTGTTTGTAAATTTTCATCAGTGTTCAAAACGATATTCACTTGACCCTTTATCGTTGAAATACGGAACAAATAAATACCAGAAAAGTTTCACAAAGTGATTCGGCCCCTGATTTTTAAATAGCGCATTCATTAAAAATCCAAAATAAAATTTTTGGACTTGATTGGCGGAAAAATTTTCATAATATTTCTATAAAAGTCGACAAAAAATGACAGAATAAGACATTTTATGCATTTCAATAGCGGTCAGAAAAATATGTAGATCATGCATGAAAAAAGTTAAAGTGTGCTACATAAAGACCGTTTAACGAGCACGATTTCGAGAGTGCGTCCTAGGCAAAAAAAAACGAATTATTACACAATTTTGTTGATTCTTGAAGAAAAGCTAAAGAAAGGGCAGTACGCGGGGAATTAATAAGGTTACAATGCTAAAAACTTGAGACACAAAACATACGATCAGAGCAATTTGAATAAAATTTCAATAAGATCAATTGTTAGATAAATATATTTAAATTTTGACAAGAAATTTCAATATTTTCGGAATAATCTTTTTCTGTAGAAATCACTAAATCTGGAGCAGGCATCAATCGTTTGAAACGCAAATCACAATTCCAATTTCAATTGCCAAACAAATAATTTGAACTAATTACTCGAAAAGCCCGAGAGATCAATTATAATTTAGGAAATAAGTTACATATTGTCTATACTAATGCAAACGCCGAACTTTGATAATATGTGACATTCTTTGTGATTCAATCGAAACCATGATTAGTTTTTTTGAAGAGAGTTCGTGGCCGCTGGAATAATTCTGAACGCTGAAGAATTCCATGAACTGATTAATACTCGAATATGACAGAAGACGATGATCAAATCTACCTTCGAATTATTTCCATTAGTCTTTACTTCGGAAATAAAAGTTCAAAAAACATGATCCGATCAAAATGGATTCGATGCTATTGATTTTCAAGTGCAATGAGATTTTATCAAAGATTATTTTTTTTGGATTTGTGATAATCTTTTTATTTTTTCTTGGCTCATGTTTCTGAAAAATAAGTCACAAATTCAATATCGTCGCCATATATGAAATAATTTTGCTTTCGGAGACATGACGTTTGTCCTGATTTTCTTCGCATTTTCTTTTCGTTTTCCGCACTGCATTATTGTGTTTATTGATAATATCTGTAGCTGGTCTAATTTTTTTTCTTCCATAATGCAAGATATGACCATTCTTGTAGTTAAACACTTACTGTAAATCTTAAGACAGGTCAGGTGCGTTCTGATTTCAATAAATTTAGACCGATCATCTTTATGATAAATTTTGTCGCAAATACCCAAGGCAAAATAACAATTTTAATGTTTTGTGTTCATTATGAAAGTTCGCAATAAACATGTAATAAAAGTTTTGTTTTATTTAAAATTGGCCATGAAAGTTCATAAAAATAAGCATGCAATGAAATTCTTGTTCAAAGGCCTTAAAATCCTCCCCAAACTGGCGAAGGTAATGGTAATTTGTGGCTCAAAAAAGCTAAAATCTCCGCAATAACGTGCGCAAGTAGAATTTTTGTGCTCATAAAGGGGACCAACACTCTTCGCAATAACGGCGCAAGGTAGGCACATTTTGTGCTCAAGTCCTAAACACATCTGCAATAATCTCCGCAAGTAATGAAAGTTTTCCTTAATTGCTTGATCTGAACGCTAATCATCGGTTCTGGAAAGTCTGAACATAAATGTTTAAAATTATCAAAATTCTGCGTCCTGTTATTCGGTCATGGCAAAGTTTCAGATAAATCGTGCGTCCTGTTAAACGGTTGGTGGCACAGGTTTTTGAGTCAAAGTGCGTCCTGTTAAACGGTCTTTACTGTATTTTTTTCGTTTTTATTCACAGATTTCAAAAACAAAATCCGAAAAATTTTGGACCACTAATGCGTGAAATTTTTTTAAGGCTTTGAATTTTTTTGAAAATTATACGAATTGAAAAATAAAAGTTCGAACTCAAATCTTTCCTCAAATAGATAAAAATGATTTTAATGAGCTTATACACATTTATTATGGTTCAGCTAACGATAATAAGCACAAAAAAATAAACCAACTAATTATTTTCCTTAGTTAAATTGACTCCAATCTGCCACATCGCTGCTACCCCCTTAAAATGAAAAATCTTTTTGAAATCGTCTATAATTAAGCTTGAAATTTTTTATGTTCTAAATGAAAGACGATTTCAAAAACGGGTTTTCATTTTTAAACAATTGCTGAAATTTTTAAAATACTTTTTTTACTGAAAGTAATATTTTTACGGGCTACAATTTAAAATGATTCAAGGAATGTTCAGCAAATAAATGTTTTGCAATTCCTACCTTATGCAGCATAAGTTATGCTGCAATTTGGCTGAAATTGCTCAGTCTATATTTCAGTATATTTTTTGAAAAATAACAATTATTGAAAGATTGTATCGAAAAATTAAGTCAGACGGACAATTAGCGACAAAACAGAATTAAAATGAGTATAAAATACATTATAGAATAAATTACAAACCAAATGAATATCATTAGCAACGATAGCGAAGATGAAACAAAAACTGTAAAATAAATTGCATCAATCCGGTCTGGAACATTTTTATCGATGGAAAATTAAAACGTTATTGAACAAAAAGTGAACAGACCATAGTTTAAGATAGAAAAAATCAATTTTTACAAAAGTACGGCCTTTCAAGGTGCATTAGAATGGCGACAGAGTTTCATGCACATATTATATGCTCCATATTGCCGGATTTTTAGATATACTTATCTGTATGATGTGACGGGAAATTTTAATTTTAAAACGTGATTTTATTTTCAAATCTGCCGGAAACGCACTTTGTATGTACACATTTAAATAATCAGAAATACAAAAATAACTTGAGTTTTTAGTTATACACGAGTTTTTTTTGACCGTATGTCATCCGGTTTACCGGAAATCGATGTTTTCAATTACAGGAATTTTAAATCCAAAATATCATATATTGCATTAAAAATCCCTGATTGAAAATACCGATTTCCGGTAAACCGGATGACATACGGTCGAAAAAAATTCGTGTATCATATATTTCTGGACATATTCTGGCTTTCAGCTATTTGGAAACCATATATGAAACAGCTGGCCAAGGACGGCTTTTTTAGCACATTTCCCAAAAAATTTCATTGTAGAATTTAAGAAAAAATTTGCTTCACATGTAAGTGCTTAGCTTCACAATAAGTGGTATACACAAAAAAGTTTTTGATTTAAAATTTGAAATGAATCAACTAAAAGTTGATGATCTACTTCTTTAATAATAGCTTATTAATTTAATTCAAAAGTTAGCTGAACTTCACATTTATCAATAAACTGGCGCCTATGTTTTTTGTTAGCAGATACTTTTAATTTAATTATATCAAGTGTAACATTTTCGAGTGTTTCAGATCTAAGCAATTGCAATAAAAATGTGTCTCGATTTATCGAAAAAAAACGCAAGACCAATTATACTGTTTGAGTTTATCTTTGCTAATTACAATATAATTGTCTGATAACTTTTTCCATATTATCTGTCAATTGTTTTGTAATTAGAAAAGATGAAACCAAAACGGTTTAATTTAATTAAAATTTCCAGAATTGCTGGAGAATGCTTGATCTTAAAACATTATTATATAAAATTATTTCAATATTATTATATCATCATACAATTATACATGTATTATTGCAAATTTTCTTTCTTAATCATGTCGCGGTACATTTTTATTGCGATTGATTAAATTTGAATAACATGACAATGTTCTACCTGAGATAATTAAATTAAAAGTATCTGAAAAGGAAGAAAATATTAAACTCCAATTTGTTGATAAATGTGCATTTCAGCTTCAGCATAGTGCATTTAAACGAACGGGTTGGTACGACGAGTTTATGGAAAAAGTCCTGATAGCGGGTTTTTATGTGATTAAAATCGTTCGCTCAAACGTAACGAATTTGAATCACCTAGCTGCCCATTTAAAGGCATGCTAGCAGGTTTGACCCAAACCCGTCTTACCAACTTGCCGGTTTAAATGCACTATGTAACATAGTCTATGTTGGAACATTTAAATTTAATGTGAAATTAGCTTTCTTTCGAGAAGATCATCGAACTGATCTAAAAGAAAAAATCATAATAATAATTTATTTCTCAATACCATTTTTAGATGTTGAAAATCAAAATTTCCAAAAATCATTACAGTAACATTACTTTAATATGATAAGAAGAAACCGTTATTCTATCCGATTGACAATATGTTGACGAAATAAAAACTTATTTTTTATCGCTTCAAACCATGAAAATTGCGCAAAAATGACTACAGTATGTGTTTTTTTTACTTGCGAAATGAAAACTATCATTTAGGTAATTACGGCCAATAAAAAATGGTAACTAAGTGGATTATATTTTCAAACCCTTGACATCGCTATAGCTTGGTCTTCAAAAAAAATCCCTCTATTTACCATTTTTAAACGGCCTAAACCTAAATGAACAATGTTCATTTCGAAGTATAAAAAAAACACATACTGATACATAAACTTTTTTTATGCATATTGTACTAATTTGCCTCATTCGTAATGGATCATGTATTTAGGATGTTATCCTTATTAACGCATTTTTCTGTATTTACCACAAAAACTTTTTTTAACTATCGCAACTTGATCCTCCAAACAAACCCCTTTATAATTTGTGATATGACCGCATATCTACAATAAAAGTTCAACATGCTTTAATTTGACCCCATTACTGCGATAGCATAAGTGAACCTCCATAATATTTGAAACAGATTATTTACAAATCGTTTTTAAACTTGAAATATATGACCCTAAAGAATAAATACATTTTATTATTCAATATTTTTAATATATTTGACAATCATTCCTTAAACAATTTCAGCACAAC
Organism: Oikopleura vanhoeffeni; assembly: GCA_004367855.1. Classification (NCBI taxonomy): domain Eukaryota; kingdom Metazoa; phylum Chordata; class Appendicularia; order Copelata; family Oikopleuridae; genus Oikopleura; species Oikopleura vanhoeffeni. The sequence goes on along the minus strand of SCLH01002174.1, from coordinate 73,593 downwards.
TTCAGTCCTATTCTGTACTGTGCAAAATCCACCAGCTTCCTCATCTATTTCAACCTTGCAAATCTGCGATTTCATAGATATCTAAATCGATTATAAGCATAAATAAGATTTAACATGTTACATATATTTTATGCAACAGTAAATATTTAACATGTACTTGTACAGTGACTGTCAGTGTAAATTGTGAGGGACTAATCTCTTCATTCTAGAACTTTTTTGAAACTTTATCTACTTCGGGATCGACGAGATTTTCGGACTTTCTTTTGAACAACTTCAACCTCAGAATCAGAAGAGTCAGCTCGTCTTAAAAATAAGATTTATATGACCACCAAAATAAAATCGTGAAAAAACT